>PKMM01023176.1:113698-134357 GCA_002933915.1 Eutrema heterophyllum | reverse complement strand
GGACAGGAAGAAATTGATTCTGCATGCCAGTCTCTGTACGAGAGAATGAAAGGTCTAGGTAGAAAGGTACCCGAACTCATCATCCTTCCAGTTTACAGTGCCCTTCCTAGTGAAATGCAGTCTAGAATATTTGATCCTCCACCTCCTGGTACACGGAAAGTGGTTGTAGCTACAAATATTGCAGAAGCTTCTTTAACAATAGATGGGATATACTATGTTGTTGATCCTGGGTTTGCAAAGCAGAACGTGTATAATCCAAAGCAAGGGCTAGAATCGCTAGTCATAACTCCAATTTCACAGGCATCGGCAAAGCAAAGGGCTGGACGTGCTGGTCGTACTGGTCCTGGGAAATGTTACCGCCTCTACACGGAGAGCGCATATCGTAATGAGATGCCTCCTACATCAATCCCTGAAATACAGAGGATTAATCTTGGAATGACAACGTTGACCATGAAAGCAATGGGCATTAACGACCTGCTATCGTTTGATTTCATGGATCCACCCCAACCGCAGGCTTTGATCTCTGCTATGGAACAGTTGTACAGCTTGGGGGCTTTGGATGAGGAAGGATTGTTGACAAAGCTAGGTAGAAAAATGGCGGAGTTTCCTCTTGAACCACCGCTCTCAAAAATGTTGCTAGCGAGTGTGGATCTCGGGTGCAGCGATGAGATTTTAACGATGATTGCTATGATCCAGACGGGCAACATATTCTATAGACCGAGGGAGAAGCAAGCTCAGGCGGACCAAAAAAGGGCAAAGTTTTTCCAGCCTGAAGGTGACCACTTGACATTGCTAGCTGTATATGAAGCTTGGAAGGCCAAAAACTTCTCAGGTCCATGGTGTTTCGAAAACTTCATTCAGTCACGATCGTTACGACGTGCTCAAGATGTGAGGAAGCAGCTTCTCAGCATTATGGACAAGTAAGTACTAAACCAAACTAGTATTGACGTTATTAGCTTTTTAATATGTAACAAGTCCAGTCTCTTAACGTGTGATTTTGATGTTTACAGGTATAAACTAGACGTGGTAAGCGCGGGAAAGAATTTCACAAAGATAAGGAAAGCAATCACAGCAGGATTCTTCTTCCATGGAGCAAGAAAAGATCCGCAGGAAGGTTACAGGACGCTAGTGGAGAATCAACCGGTTTATATACACCCGAGCAGCGCGCTGTTCCAGAGACAACCAGATTGGGTGATATATCATGATCTTGTGATGACGACCAAAGAGTACATGAGAGAAGTGACTGTGATAGACCCAAAGTGGCTTGTTGAGTTAGCTCCAAGGTTCTTCAAAGTCGCTGATCCAACCAAAATGAGCAAGCGTAAGCGCCAAGAACGGATCGAGCCTTTGTATGATCGTTATCACGAGCCTAACTCATGGCGTCTCAGCAAAAGACGTGCTTGAGGGACTTGAAATTTATTCGTCCTTTGGTTTATCACGCAAATCCTCAAATGTACTCTTTTTACCTTTTCTTATTGTATTCAAAGCTAAAAAACTAACAGAATGATGATGTGTCATAAGATTGCAGCTGCATCATCATTTTTTCTTTTGACATGTATGTGAGTTTTGAAGACTATTCATATTCCTCGAGCTACTACAAGTAGATTATATATGTATATCTCTCTGTTCACTATCATATGGCATAGGTTATGGATGAGAGTTTGATCTCTTGAGTTTTTCGCATTTCTGCGAATTCATATGATATGTCAATTATTTATTTTGCATTTCCTTGATACATAAGCCGTAGTAAGAAGTTGTAAGTTTTGCTTTTGAATTCGAACAACTCAAATGCGTACTAGCCCATGAATCACTAGCATTCGAACTTCAGTTTGGCTCAATTCGGTTTGTAAATGAAAACCGATCGGCAGCTTTTTTAATAATTATTTCGGTTATCGGTTCGGAAGTAGTAAACCGATCGGTTTGGATCTTGGTTTATCAAATCTTGGTTTCTTATTTGTTTCATCAAATCTTGGTTTCTTCGGTTCTTTTTAATTGGAGACGCTGATGTTAACTACAGTAATTGTGTTTTGTCTCAAGCTTGGAAAAGATGTCTTAATAAATGACCTTTGAGGTCATAAACCAAACATTCCATTATTCATGGCAGTGACCGGAAGAGTTTCTACTGCTTTTGGCCGTCGTTTCAGAGAGGACAAGACCCACAAGCGCGTACCCAAAATCTCAGTGACCCACCAAATTCTCGAGCAACTCGAAGGCGGTAATGTCTCGAAAGCCGTCTCTGTTCTCTTCGTTTCTCTAGAGCCAGTTCCATACTGGCTATACAAGCGTCTTTTCCGTTCCTGTTCCTCGAAATCCCTTGTCGTGCAAGCCCGTAAAGTCGTATCCCATTTGGTGACTTACTCTCCTTTGCCCCCGATTGTCCTCTTGAACAGAGCAATCGAAGCCTACGGTAAAACTGGGTGTGTCAATGATGCCCGAGAACTGTTTGAGCAAATGCCTGAACGAGACGGTGGCTCTTGGAACGCTTTGATCACTGCTTGTGCGCAGAACGATGTTCCCGATGAGGTGTTTCGTACGTTTCGCAGGATGAGTAGAGAAGGAATACGAGCAACGGAGACATCTTTCGCTGGTGTTTTAAAGTCATGCGGTTTAATATTAGACTTGAGATTGTTGAGGCAGCTTCATTCTGCTGTGATGAAGCAAGGATTTTCGGGGAATGTTGATTTGGAGACTTCGATTGTTGATGTTTACGGTAAGTGTCGGGTTATGAGTGATGCGAGAAGAGTGTTTGATGAGATTAATTACCCTAGTGACGTTTCGTGGAACGTGATTGTGCGGCGGTATCTTGAGATGGGTTCTAATGATGAGGCAGTGGTAATGTTCTTCAGGATGCTAGAGTTAAATGTTCGACCTTTGAATCACACGGTTTCTAGTGCAATTTTGGCTTCTTCAAGATCCCTGGACCTTGAGGTTGGAACGGTGATCCACGCGATTGCTGTCAAACTTAATTTTGTGCCAGACACAATTGTGTCTACTTCTATATTTGACATGTATGTAAAATGTGACAGATTGGTGAGTGCTCGTAGAGTATTTGATCAAACCGAGTCTAAAGATTTGAAATCTTGGACTTCAGCCATGTCAGGGTATGCAATGAACGGTTTAACTAGAGATGCAAGGGAACTATTTGATCTGATGCCTGAACGGAATATAATCTCATGGAACGCAATGATGGGCGGATATGTACGTGCTAGCGAATGGGAGGAGGCACTGGATTTTCTCACTTTGATGCGCAAGGAGATCGAAGATATTGATAATGTCACTCTTGTGTGGATTCTAAATGTCTGCTCAGGTATATCAGATGTTCAAATGGGGAAGCAAGCTCATGGTTTTATCTACCGACATGGATACACTACGAATGTAATTGTAGCCAATGCACTTCTTGATATGTATGGAAAATGTGGTACCTTTCGGAGTGCCAATATATTGTTCCGTCAAATGAGTGAACTAAGGGATGAGGTTTCATGGAATGCTTTATTGAATGGTTTAGCTCAAGTTGGGCGGAGTGAACAGGCCCTTTCTTTCTTTGAAGGGATGCAACTTGAGGCAAAACCTAGCAAATACACACTTGCAACGCTCTTAGCGGGCTGTGCAAACATTCCTGCTCTTAATTTAGGTAAAGCAACCCACGGCTTCCTGATCAGGAATGGCTATGAAATTGACATTGTTATACGGGGTGCTATGGTTGATATGTATTCCAAATGCCGATGTTTAGACAACGCTATTGAAGTATTCAAAGAGGCAGCTACACGGGACTTGATTCTATGGAACTCTATTATTGGTGGATGCTGTCGTAATGGAAGAAGCAAAGAGGTGTTTGAGTTGTTCATGCTTATGGAAGATGAAGGAGTTAAGCCTGACCATGTCACCTTTCTGGGAATCTTACATGCTTGCATACGCGAAGGTCATGTCGAACTCGGTTTTCAGTATTTCAGTTCTATGAGCACCAAATATCTTATATTACCGCAGGTTGAGCATTATGATTGTATGGTTGAACTCTACTGCAAGTATGGATGCTTACATCAGCTTGAAGAATTTCTCCTCTTGATGCCTTTTGATCCAACTATCCAAATGTTGACGAGGATATATGATGCTTGCCAAAATTACGGTTGGAAAAAGTTAGGAGCATGGGCTGCTAAACGGCTTCATGAATGATCATACCTTCTGCCACCATATATGAATCACAAACAAGATTATTTATTGTACAAAGACTTTTCACCATTCTTGGTATACTTTCTGCATTTGAACTCGTGCTTCAATGTTTATCTCTTGATCTGAAGTTAACTGATCTTGTTTCTTGTTTGTCCAGAAATTGAAACGTTCCTCTTCACTCCTGTTTGCTTACTCTGAAGTCTGAATTATCCTGGGTGAAGAGTTTTGCGTCTCAAATTCATTACAATGTTCAAATTGAAATCAGGTAAAAGGATCTATCTCTACTCCCAAAAAAACCAGCATTGTGGTTCCCTAAAACAGAGCTCGAGTCTTTCGCTTTTGGAAGTCATAGACTCGAATAATGATAAGATTCCAAGTCTTTATTTGTTTTTTTATACATACAATTTCAATGTTGCGATATTCGTGACTAAAGTTTTAATGTCTAAGGTTTTCAAATCTCTGTGATCAGTTATTAGATATGTCAAACCAAATTCTTTTGCAGTTCCTTGATGAAACCGACACAAACCCCGGACGAGGCAGCTTCCAGAAATGGAGTCCATAGGTAAGTTATTCACACTCGCATGAAGTTTGATCTCAGAGTTTTCGCATTTTTGTGACCAATTATCAGATTTATCACTATTTCTTGTGTAATCTTTGTTTTGTAATTTCAGAGTCTGAGATTCAAAGAAGTCAGATGTATACAAGCAACTCTGAGTAGAGAGTCTAAGCCTTAAACCCCTGAGACTGATGATAGCTTCATAAAAAGGGAACAATATGATGTTCCACTGTCATTTTATTTGATATAAGCCAGTGCAGACTCATTTTCAATTCAGTGAGTCTGTAGCTATGAATCTTTGTTCCACTGTCACTTTTCTTTGTATATTGAGTCATTTTAAATAAATTTTAATGGAGTTTAATGAGTAAATGATTAAAAACAAAATTCAAGGTATACTGCATAAATTTTAAAATCTACACACATAAATTCTTAAAATTGATATCAACTTTCAAATCTTGAAAATTATAAAACCTAGAGAATTCACTTTAAATCTATGATTGATTAACACCCTTGTAAGTGGGCCTGTTTGGTTTGACAAAAGAGAGCAGGAATTGGGCTTTCATGGGCCATACGATTTTGGCAGAAGCAGCCCAAGCAGAGTCACGATTATTCTCATGTTACAAGGTGTGCAAATGTTACAAGTACAATGCACAAGACACAAAGCTGGGAAAGAGGAAAAGTAAAGACAATATAGTATGGGATTTGTCGAAGGAATACAAGTCAAAAGAAGAGAAGAAAAAACAGAAGAGAATGGGGTTTTTTCTTTGGTCTTTAAGTAGAAGACGTTGTAGAAGTCTTTTCCTCTTAATGCTTTTCTTGTTGTAGCAAAACCTGCAACGAAGAGAGAAACACCACACAGAGATTAATGGTGTGTTCTCAAGATGTAACCTTTGAGTGATAGTGAAGTTGGGAGCGTGGGTGCTCCCCCGAGACGTACCGGTTCGAGGCCGGGAACTCGGTGATCAAATCCGGTGTTGTTTCTTTCTTTAGCAAAGCGTTTCCGCAAGCGTAATACTCAACAAGTGGTATCAGAGCAATCCAGGTTGTGATTGCAGGAGGAGAGAGTTCATGGAGTGTAAAACAGAATCACAAAAAAGAAAGATAAAGGGACTTATCTGTTCTTCGAGGTGAAGTGTGATTCAACTGTCTCCAAGGAGCATCCAGGTGTGGTGCAGTCTGCTAGAGAAAATTCAAGTCACGGTTTTGAAGAAAATCAAAAGACAGTCTCAAAGGTTCAAGTTAAGGGAAGAGAGAAGCCAAGGTACTTATCTGTTTCTTCAAGGGGTGTTGGGTTTTCTGCTGGTTTTTCAAGTTGCTGCGTGAAGCTGAAGTCGTCAGTTGCTGCAAGTCTCCTTGCGTACCTGTTACAAAAGGAAAGGGAAAAACAGTGAGATATGGAATCAACACAAGGAAGGCAGAGATGGATAAGTTTGATGGTGAAGGAGATCACCAAGGGGCGTGTTGCAGTCTTACGTGCCAAGAGGTGGAGTTTTATGTTTTGAGTGGATTGGTTCTCAAGGGTACCAAGCAATGGACTGTGCTGGGGTTCTGTGTCGATAGTCTTCCTAACAAGTTTGGTTAGGCGGCGTGTCATGTTTGTCTAAACAGCGGTACAAAACAAGCATATGTGGGTTTGCAAAAGGAGATGTCAAGGTTCTGTGATGTCAGGTATTTGAGAAAAAGATTGATGGTGTTTCAGTCTTAAGTTTTCCACCGGTCAGAACACAAGGAAGACTCCTAGCAGTGGTCTAAGGCTGTTAGCAAGGTTCTGGTTAAACATAGGAGCTGAATGGAAGGGTGTGTCGAAAGTTTTTCTAGCAAGTTTGGTTAGGAGGCGTGTTCCATCATGGATGATGGCGGTACAAGAAAGTTTCAGGGCTGTGTTGTTTAATCAGAAGGGTGTTCAGGTTTACTATGTTCTGTTAAAACTATTAGTTGAACAAGGTGTGTCGAAAGTCTGCTCAACAGGTGTGGTTGGACGGCGTGTTCTGTTATGAGTAACAGCGGTACAAAAGGAGTTCAAGGCTGATATGTTTAAACAGAAAGGTGTTTTTGAATCAGAGGTTGTTTCAGAATGAAGCATATATGATTCAAGGGTGTACTGCATTTGATTTCAGGGAATCAAGTTGCAGAGGTTTAAAGGGAATCGTTGAAGGTAGAGCTAAGAGAGATGGCTAACTATCTAAAGGTAATCTAGTTCTACCTACGGTTCACACAAGCAAGGTTCCAGCAGATTTAAGACATGAGCAGTACCTGAAAAGAAGGCTCAGATGCGCTGCAAGTTTTCCAAACGCTGCTGAAGAAGGGTTCAGCTCCAGGAAACTCAACTATCGACAGTGTACTCTCGCAAGTAGAACAAAGGAAAAAGTTAGTTTGTTATTATGTCGATAAGATAAAAATCAGGAAGTGATTAATGGGTTTAAGGGAGTTACCTGTAGGCATCTGGGATTGTAGTGAAGAGGCATTGGTTCCAGGTGGAGCTGTTGGCAGATTCAAGAGAAGAGAGGTTAGTTCTTCGAAGCGTTCTTGAATCTGAAGGAGGAAGTCGAGAGAAGGTATTTTTTGCAGAGGCAAAGAATTTACCTGAAAGAGGCTGGAATTGCAGTAAGGGAATACTGATTCCAGATGGAGGGTTTGACAGGAAGCGTCAAAGAGAGAAGCTGAAAGTGATTCATAAAGTTGTTAGTTCGAAGCTCAGTGTACATGAGGAATTAACAAGTCGACAAAGATGAATCGGGGTTTCAAGGAGGGTTACCTAAAGTGGAACAGCGGAGAAGACGCAGAGGATCGTCAGAGCAGCTGTAAGAGAAATAAAAAAGAAACCAAGTTAGAGCTTCGTGGAGTCTCAAAGAATTGATAGAGACAATGGAGTATTTTCATAGTAACGTACCTGGTGAAAGCGGAAAAGTAGAGGAGGCGCAGTGGTTCGCCGGAGAAGCTGAAAAGGAAAGATGCAAAGATTAAAGGAGTCGGAAGTTGCATCGGATTTCACAGGTGTCTGAAAATCAGAAGAGAGGTAAAGGAGTTACCTGCGTTAGTCTCGAGTTGAATCATGAGTCATTGGTTTCAGGTGGAGTGTACCTGGAGAAAGGATTCAACAAGGTTGATCGAGACGTGGAAGTTCTGTGTGATACGAGTCTCACACAAAGAAAAAAGAAGAGACCAGGCGTGAAGGAGAAGTTTCAGATGAAAAATGATACCCGAAGAAGATTCATGGTGGTTAAGTGTTGGCGTCTGATCGCGATTCAGGATTCCGGTGAAAAAGGTCGCCGGAGTCAACACCGGTCAACGTCGGAGTCAACTCCGGTCAACGGTCAACGGTCGTCGGAGTCAACTGAAAAGGTTGACCAACAGATGGGCTTCTGCTGGGCTCTAGTAAAAGGAAATGGGCTTCGACAAGTGAGCTGGCCCATTACCAGTTCTTTTGGGGAATCGTGGGCCTCATATCATGTTCTGGGCTCCTGAAAAAAAGCAAAGGAAGTTGGGCGTCGATTTTATTATCAGGCCCAAGAAACAAAGAGGCCCAGCTGGAGAAGAAACCAAAGTCGCGTAAGGACTTACCGAGAGTTGAGGCGGTTGATCGGAGACGACGGGGTAATCGCCGGAGATGGCTGAAGCAGGCGTAGTTGCCGGAGAAGGCAGATGAGGCTACAAAAGGCTTCGCCGGGAGTTGCAGAAATCGCGATCTGGAAGAAGAAGAGGTGACACGTGAGACGAAGCTCCATGAGTCGCGGTGGTGATGGCGGTTTGCCATCGCAGGTGGAGCTCGCCGGAGAGACCCGATTCAAGCCAAAGAAGCCGATCTGCGGTGAAGACGATGTGGGGAGATTCACGGCTTGGAATTGTCGTTTGAATCCAAGGCGAAGAAATCGCAAGTAACGGCGGCTCGAGTCACGAGGAAGGAGATAGGTTAGCGCCACCTGATCTTTTGGTGATGACGGCGACGATCCGGTGTGTCGGAGGAGACAAAGGAGCCCACGGTGGAGATCCAGATGGAGAGGCTCTCGCCGGAAAACGCGGAAGACGATGGGGATCTCGGGTTACGTGGCCCAGATCTGAGATATGTCATGCGTGAAGAAGAATCGCCGGGAGTTGCAGAGGTGACTCGCCGGAGAAAGGAGGTGACTCACCGGAGAAGATGTGTGGCCCATCGGAGAAGACAGCCGGAGATTGGTTGGTGTCACCAGAAATCGAATCTGGCTTGTTGTCGAGGAGGAGACAACGAACGAGGAAGGTCGCGGTTCGGTTTTTTACGAGCTGTTGGGTGGCGAGGTATCGCCGGGAAATGGCAGAGAGTTCACCGGAGAAGAGGTGACCATCGGAGTAGCTTGCCGGTGGATTTGGAGTCGGCGGCTGCTAGGTTTTCTCGTGGAGAGTAAGAGGAGAGATCGATGTCCTCTAGGTTACAACTTGCTGGTTTGTCAAAAGGTGGAGATTGTAAGTGGGCCTGTTTGGTTTGACAAAAGAGAGCAGGAATTGGGCTTTCATGGGCCATACGATTTTGGCAGAAGCAGCCCAAGCAGAGTCACGATTATTCTCATGTTACAAAGTGTGCAAATGTTACAAGTACAATGCACAAGACACAAAGCTGGGAAAGAGGAAAAGTAAAGACAATACAGTATGGGATTTGTCGAATGAATACAAGTCAAAAGAAGAGAAGAAAAAACAGAAGAGAATGGGGTTTTTTCTTTGGTCTTTAAGTAGAAGACGTTGTAGAAGTCTTTTCCTCTTAACGCTTTTCTTGTTGTAGCAAAACCTGCAACGAAGAGAGAAACACCACACAGAGATTAGTGGTGTGTTCTCAAGATGTAACCTTTGAGTGATAGTGAAGTTGGGAGCGTGGGTGCTCCCCCGAGACGTACCGATTTGAGGCCGGGAACTCGGTGATCAAATCCGGTGTTGTTTCTTTCTTTAGCAAAGCGTTTCCGCAAGCGTAATACTCAACAACCCTCTATAGTCTCGTTTCAAGTTCACTCGATTATAAAATCTCTAGATTTCGCTTTTGATATTTTTCTAATTGAACTAACGATCCTTAGTATTCCAATATGTAGTTATTTCAAAAAGTAATTATTAAAACTAGCACTTATTCATAGCGATGTTAATCAGGCTAGCCCGGCCCGAAAAAAAAATCGGGCTTATATTCTAAAGCCTGATCCAGACAGGATTCTAGGGTTTTTCGGGCTTTTCTTTACAAACACAAAAATTTCCAATTTCAAATGAAAAATAATTAAAACAAAATATTTATCAAAATAAAACTAAATTGAAATGTATTATATCAAATCCAATTAAATTTAAAAGCAAAAGTTTGAAAAACAAATAAAATTCAAATAAATTATATTATCAAATAAAACATAAAATCAAAACATTTCAAATCTAGGTAATAGAGTTTAGATTATAATCTCTTTCATCCTCTTCTAAATCTTCATCACCATCAAGAGCCACAGATAAAAAAAAAAGTAAAATAATATTAAGTTTTGATATGTATAAATCATATAGAAATATCAATGAAAATCTATATAGATAATGATTTTAAAAATATGAAGTAAATATGGATGAATGATAATGGTACCTGGATCACGAAATGTAAACTCATCCAACCAAGTGCGTGTACAAATCAATGCTTCAACGTTTCTTGGTAAAAGACGATTTCTATATTTATCCAAAACATGCGACCAATACTAAATGTAGATTTTGTGCCATTGTAGTTATCGGAATGCTTAGAACATCACATGTCATACGAGCTACCTCACCATAACGTTGTGACTGACACTTCCACCATTCTAAAACATCCATGTCTTCATAAAAAATCAGTTCCAGCCTATCGTCTTTTAAGTATAGAGTCAATTTAGACTTTCCTTCTTCTATAATAATACGTTTTTCATACGTTTTGAAATCCTATGATAAGCAAACCCAAATTTAATAAGACATAAAATCTCTAACTAAAATGTAAAGTTCCGGACTTTTCGGGTTAGTCCGAGCCCGAAAAACACACTAGCCCAAAAAACCCGATTTTTTTTTATTTATATTTCTAGATCCGAATCCTCAGTTTTTCAAGGCCAGGCCGGGCCAGCCCTCAAACTTTGGCGCTAATTGACACCCCTACTTATTCACGCATAGATTTACATAATTGACTTGCCTTATACATCCAAATGGTTTAGGTGTTTTATAGATTTTTAAAACAAACTGGTAATTGGACGAAGATATAAACCCAAAGTAATTCATAAACAACAGAAAACGAAATAATAGACGTGGTCCGTGATCGGAGACGCTCGATGTTACATATACCACGTGTCTTCGGATGAATACAAGAATAAAAATATATTATTATTTTCCAATGATTTGAAAGAGGATTACACTTTGGCATACAAACAAAATAAAGGATTGATTATGTAGATTAGTCATCGCCGGTTCGTGAATATTAAAATGCGAAGTGACATTTACATACTAACCCACTTTTGGACTAATGCTGTTTATATAATAGTCCTATTGTTGATCCCTATACCAAGTCATTCTTTGTATTCTAATCTCAAATCTTTGTCCAGTACGTTTACTTAAAAATATAAAACGTTATCTGTTTGGTAGTATTCTTAATCTCATATATTTGCCTATTCTAAAGTATATTTAATGAGAGGAAACTATATAAGCTAGGATATTGCAACAAAATATTATAAAGCTTAGACCGGCGTAACACGAAATTATATAATTCTAATTAAAATCATACTTATGTCTTTAATAACCCCTTATGGCGCTCTTATACGTGATATCATCGTTTTAGTATATCTTTATAGAGGTGCCAAAATAGGTCAAATAGATCATCATGACCCTAATAGGTTGAATGTAAATGGGTCATGGGTCATGGATCATGGGTTATCTATGATCCATTAGTAATGGATCATAGGTCAAATAGATGATCCATCACAAAAATTTATTTAAATAAATATCATTAATAATTTTGAAATAAGAAAATTAAAATGGCGAATAATATTATGTTTTACTTATATTATGAATAGACAAATTTTCTTTAATTATCGTGAATTGGTCATTAATTCGTCGAACCATATATTTGACCCAAAATGTGAAATTACGTTTTTGTTGGAGAAATACAGAATAACATTTTCGCAGGAAAAGATTAATAACGTTTTTGGCAGGCTAATACATAATTGTGTTTTTGGCAGGAAAACACAGAATAGCGTTTTTGGCGGGAAAACTCGGAATAATGTTTTTTGGCGGGAAAACGCGGAATAACGTTTTTGGCGGGAAAAGCGAAATAACGTTTTTGGCGGAAAAATGCAGTATCACGTTTTTTGCGGGAAAATCTGGAATCTCATTTTTTGGCGGGAAAACACGGAATCACGTTTTTGGTGGGAAAATGTGAAATCGCGTTTTTGGCGGGAAAATATGAAATCGTGTTTTTGGCGGAAAAACGCAGTATCACGTTTTTGGCGGGAAAACGCGTAATCACGTTTTTGGTGGAAAAACACGAAATTGCGTTTTTGGTGGAAAAACACGAAATTGCGTTTTTGGCGCGAAAACGCGGAATTGCGTTTTTGGCGCGAAAACGCGGAATCGCGTTTTTAGCGGGAAAATGTGAAATCACGTTTTTGGCGGGAAAATGTGAAATCGCGTTTTTAGCGGAAAAACGCAGTATCACGTTTTTGGCCGGAAAACGCGGAATCGTGTTTTTGGCGAGAAAATGTGAAATCGCGTTTTTGGCGGGAAAATGTGAAATTGCGTTTTTGGCGGGAAAAGCATTATCACGTTTTTGGCGGGATAACGCAGAATCTCGTTTTTTGCGGAAAAATGTGAAATCACGTTTTTAGCGAAAAAATGTGAAATCGTATTTTGGCGGAAAAAATGATATGTTATTAATATTGCTAAAATGTAATGATGATGATGTCATGATGATGATGTCATAATGATGGGTTCAACGGGTCACTCATTTGACTCATGGCCCATTACAAATTGATCCATTTGACCCATCAACCCATTAGGATCAAAAAATTTGACCCATTAGGATCATGAGGTCGATATGGGTCGAATTAGATCGACCCATGACCTATGACCCATTTTGACACCCCTTCATCTTTATATGATTTTTAATTATTTATAATTGGCATAATATTTCAAAAGTACGAATGAATTATAAATTTAGTTAGACATTTCAAATATTTTCATTGATAGGTATGAAAGTTTAGCGATGATGAGTTGGCATAGTGGCTAAGTTTATGGATTATCTGTTATCAAAAACGTAGGGATCTTTGAGGTTACGGATTCGATTCACGTTGAGAGGGATCTGCTTTCCAAAAAAAAATTAAATTACATGGTATGAGTCTCATCCTAGAGATTGTACGGGTCTTGAACTCTTAGTCATTAAAAAGAAAAAGCTTATAAACCATAAAATTACATGAAACAAAGTAATTTTATGGGTTTTTTTTAGGTTGTTGTCGCCCTTTACATAATTATGTTTTCATTACAAGATTTTACCATTTTATAAATTAGGTTCCGCATGTAGTAGCATGTTCAAACTAAAAACAAAAACTGGTATCTACACCATTTTCGTTTCTTGTGTATAGATGAATCACTTTAGGCTAAACCTTTAGAGAATCCAAAAATACACTTACACGTGGTGCACGTACACGCGACCGCGACCTCCTTCTTTTTTCTTTTTCTTGTTTAATGCTTAAGGAAGTATTAAAAGTTCATAAAAATTATTAGATACTACTCCAAACAATTAATGGAGCATCATCTATACCATAAAAATTAATGGAGTATCATCTATACCATTAAAACATAAACATTTTAGAAATCTGTTTCCAAACAATATTTCTTTTTTTTAATAAGAAAACTTATTTTTAAACAATTCTTTTTTTTTTGTTAATAAAGAAACCTGTTTCCAAACAACCTTTTTTATTAAACCAATTACACAAAATTAATTACCTAATCTGTTTGTCTGTTATCTTGATTAATTATGAAAGCGTAGGTTTGGTTAGCCTTATATCCTAAAAGCATATTCTCCTTCTCATTTTCGTAACGCAAATGGTCAGTATTATTTTGGCCTTATGCGGTCTAAAAGTAATCACATTTTTGTATTCTGATCATTCAATCATTTTTTAATTTGTCTGTGTATATGTTTTTTTTATCTCTAGCAATGCCTCGGCTAAAAATCGATATAATTTAAGGTGGTGACACATATATTAGTCCAATTTATATAATAAAATTATGTAATCATTGCAATACGACAGTGTTGTTTTATGGAGGCTTGTAATTTAACATATTTCACAATATATATTTTGGTTGGTACATTACTGTATGCAAGTTCCATTTTGGGATCCACATGTTCTAAATAAGTTTCACAAATTTTATGTGGTGTGACTGTTAACGCAAATTTCACAATTTCTTATCTCTTATCCCTACATATAATTTTGTATTAATATATCGAGGATTTGTTACTTATAATTGCTTTACTGTATAATACATGATATTTTTAAATAATAATAATATTTACGGTTTTTATCATATATCAAATATGTTACGGTACACGTTATTGTTTTTTACTCAAAAAAAATTCAAATATATATATATATATACATGTTATTTTATAATATTAACTTTATACTATCGACTATTATAATTTTATAAAAGTAATTGTTTCGATCAATTAAAACATTAAAAATACTTGGTTGAAATTCGGTAGTTATTATATACAACCATTTTTATACATCATTTATTTTATTTTTTCTTTCGTTCTCATCTTTCCTATCAACTATTCATTTTGCACTGGCTATATTTTCCGCACTGTGTGTTCCCTTATCACCATTCTA
The DNA here is from genome assembly GCA_002933915.1 of Eutrema heterophyllum. Taxonomy (NCBI): domain Eukaryota; kingdom Viridiplantae; phylum Streptophyta; class Magnoliopsida; order Brassicales; family Brassicaceae; genus Eutrema; species Eutrema heterophyllum. The sequence goes on along the minus strand of PKMM01023176.1, from coordinate 119,813 downwards.
ATTTTAAACAACATAATAACTGGTTTTATAACGGATAACGATATTCGTTTCATAAGTATCCACGATTATGATGAATGATTTCATTTGTATCATGCTGAATATTTTTTTATAAATTTGTTTCTATTAATCTACAGAAATTAAATCCAGGTCATAGTGTAAAAACATTAATAAACTTTTTGGTCAACCACTATATTAATTTAAAGAGCTTCAACGTATAAATATCTTTAAAGGATATTTTCAACATAAAAGTTTAACGAAATATCAGCATCTAAGATTTAAATATTTATTTTAATGTCTTGGAACTTAAGATGACTAAAATCGCCACCGGCCATTGTGTCAGGCCGGCGATAATTGGAGAAAAAAGCTTCACAGGCCCGTCCTTTATTGCTTTCTTCTATAATAATTAGTTTGATTTGACAATAGTGAATAATAGTGTTTTGGTTTCTTAACAATCGTTCTCTCAAAAATTTTAAGATGTAAAAAGTTTAGAGATGTTAGAAAAACAAAAAAAGAAGGTAACGCCTGCTGATATGACTACAAAAAAAAAAAAAAAAAAAGCTTGCTGACGAATTCTTTTATCATCAAAAGCTAAAAAGTTCATTTTCATTTATTTTTTTTATGTTTTGAAGCTTATATAATTTATTTGTTTGTCAAACTATATATAGTTTTTCATATAAAAAAATACCTAGATCTTAAAACTAAATAAGAAGAATCAGAGAAATCAACAAAGTAATTGGAAACAATTCCAGAAAAATAAAATTAGATGAAAGAAATTAGAGTTAACCAGAAGATTTAAAAGATATGCATAATGGGTACCAAAAAAGAAAAACATGGGAAAAATTAAGGAAAGTAATGTCTTAAAAGTAAGGACAGGCTGGCACTTGTGATTGGTTAGTTCCAGAGCCAGCTGTATCCCATTCACTAACCTTATCTCGCTATAAACCGACCGACGACACGTGATCAAAATGGACCCCACCATGTGACTTCTCCTTCATTAACTGTCCCTAATCGTCGCGGTTCGATTATAAACCGGATTTGTTGTGGTCTGGTTATCGAGTCAATTAGGCGATTAATGAACCACTCATCCATTATTTTTTTTTGCAACTTTAGCCAAAGCCATTTTCGCATGTGGAAGAGCTAGGGGATTTGGGTTTTAAATTCCAGAAAATGTGATTTATTATTATTTATGTAGATTAATAGAGATAAATTTATATAATGTCTTCAACGTGGTGCAAGTGGAACCGTTTGGCATAGATGCTCATAAAGCGGTAGAATTATCCGTTGTAGAATCGTCGAAGTAACAATTCTCGTAATTTGTAATAGAATAATAAATCAGTGTTAAAAAAAAATGGAGTAGAAAAAAGAGTCATTTTCACATTTTTTTACTTTCAATATAATTTTTACCGTCAAATAGGAGCATGTTTTCTATATTTTTTTTATTATAACAGAACAAATCTAATTAAGAAAAAACATCTTTTAAGAAAAAGAAAATCATCTATTACATTATTTTATTCATTATCTTTAAAATCGTTGTAAATGGGTAATATATACATTATGCAAGAGAAATATCCGACTATTTTAGAATAGACAAGCTAATTGGTAAGATATGTAACTATGACAGACAATTCAACATGTAGTATATTGTTAGGTTTTCCAAAAAATCATGTAAATTTCTTTAAAAATTCCGTATTCTATAAGACTTTTTTTTGGGCTCAAATATTCTATAAATAAACTCCATCTAATATATTCTTTAATTCTGGTAAACAACACTTTAAATGCCANTATATATATATATATATAAACAATTGTTTATATGACAAGAAATGGATTTATCGACACTTCGATATAAACACACTTGGCTATATATATACTACCTAAACACACAAAAGAAAATCAGACCAAACACTACACACACACAAAAAAAACCCACTAAACCATTTAAATCTCTCCGATCATGCCGATCAGAAACATCGCCATCGGCGGAGTCCAAGAAGAAGTGACTCACCCAAGCGCACTTAGGGCGGCGCTCGCCGAGTTTATCTCCACTTTGATCTTTGTTTTCGCCGGCTCAGGCTCCGGAATAGCTTTCAACAAGCTCACTGACAATGGAGCCACCACTCCTTCCGGCCTCGTCGCCGCTGCCTTAGCTCATGCTTTCGGTCTCTTCGTCGCTGTTTCCGTCGGTGCTAACATCTCCGGTGGCCACGTTAACCCCGCCGTTACCTTCGGTGCCTTCCTCGGTGGTAACATCACTCTCCTCCGTGGTATTCTCTATTGGATCGCTCAGCTTCTTGGCTCCGTCGTGGCTTGTTTCCTCCTTAAATTCGCCACCGGTGGCTTGGTAACGTCATTTACTTTCTGCCTTACTAAATCGGTTTATGTTTTGGTTTCAGAAAATTAGTCACTAAACTATAATCGAACTTAGTACAAATATGTTTGGTTCTGATTCTTTTTTAGTTTTGGTCGACTAAAATATATGGTTATTTTCTAAAGAAATTAAAGTTTAGGTTTTGTTTTTATGTTTTATGGTTAGTTTCGAACTTGGAAAGTAAGACTATCCTAATCGTATTGGACTTAATTTAGTTTTTGAATCAAATTTTTTGGTGTGATACGGATTAAAGCGGATCTGTTCGGTTTGAGTTTTAAAAGAATAGTAACTGATATTTAAACCCAATCTAGTACGAATCGATTTGGTAGGGGTAGGGTTTTGGTCTTGGTTTTAATTGTTCATGTTTAGTTTTTAGTAAAATGTGTTTAGTTCACTTAAGAAAATGAAGTTTCGTGGATTTGATATTGTTTTACATAGAAAAACAAATCAAGCAAACTAATTAAAACTTAATTTGAGACAAAGTTTTTTATGGTTCGGTTTATTCATTATCCATAATGAATATTGTCACTTAAACAACCCTTTGACCTAACTTTTCCGGCAAGTAACTATAACTTTTTTATTTCCTTCAAAATATTTATTTTCAGGCGGTTCCGGCGTTCGGTCTCTCTGCCGGAGTTGGATCCTTAAACGCATTCGTCTTCGAGATCGTGATGACCTTCGGACTCGTCTACACCGTCTACGCAACCGCCATCGACCCCAAAAACGGTAGTCTCGGAACAATCGCACCAATCGCCATAGGTTTCATCGTCGGAGCTAACATCCTCGCCGGTGGAGCTTTCAGTGGAGCCTCGATGAACCCAGCCGTCGCTTTCGGACCAGCCGTCGTGAGCTGGTCGTGGAGCAACCACTGGGTTTACTGGGCTGGTCCTCTCGTCGGTGGTGGACTCGCCGGACTCATCTACGAGTTTGTCTTCATCAACGGAAACGGCCACGAGCAATTGCCCACCACTGATTATTAAACGCCAAAAATTCAGTGTTTTTTATTTCGCTTCGTGATTGGGTTTCTTTGTGGCCGTTGGATCTTTTTTAGATGAATCTTTGTATGTTGATTAATGTTTGTATTTGGGTTTGTTGTTGGAGTTGTAATTTCCCTGGAAGGCTTTTGTGCAATTGTTAACGACTATAAATGAGAAAACCAGGGAATGTGAATTATGCTTCTAAGTTGTATTTTTTTCTTATGAAAAATGAAAATTTATTTAGCTTTTGTTTCAAGTGCCGTAGGTAATTTAGATAATAAATTTAAGAGAAATATTTTTAAATGGCGTCTGTTATAAATTATTATTACGATTGGTATATATATATTTTTTCTTTTTATCAAAAGTAGTACATATTTACACATGATAATAATACAATTTTCGCTGGAAGTGATAATAAAGTTTTAAACGGCCCAATTTTTTTATGAAAAGATGTGATCTGTATATATATATATATATATATGTGTGTGTGTGTGAAAGTAAGGTGTTTATATGTTTACATATTACCTTTTTGTTTGTAATCGGATCTCATATATATGTATCTAATGGTCTAAGTTGGCTAGCTCTCAAATGGTCTAACCTTGAAAGTGCAACCATTTGCAGGTATGTGTTTTCAGCCAATTCGTCTTACAAATGCCACCAATTCAGCAAAAAGGTGTCACCATTTATAGCCCAAAAAAATCATTTTAGAAAAAAACACTGTTATTCGACATATACAGCAGAAAAACTCCACAAATACAAGTCATGAGCTTTAAAATTTACAAATTTCTGAATTTGGATTTTTTATTTTTTTTTTAGCGGAAAAACAAGATCGGCCGCTCCCAACGACATGTTTGATCGCTCCATCTCGAATCAGTATTTATTATTTTCTTCTTTCTAATTCTTCTTCCAACATTCTCGGCGGGAATATGTGGGGACATTTTTGTCATTTTGATTTCATTTTGTTTGCATTCGAAACGTGAAGAGATATATATGGATTGGGAATATAGAGATTCGCTAAAATCTTGTGGGGTAAAATGGATAGAAAGTTCGTGAAACGAGTGGACACAAAACCACCTACTTCTATACCACACCATGATTTAATAATGGTGTTAAAAACAAAAATCTAAATTGTATCAAACACCATTTCAGTAGTTTACTAAGCAAGAGCTTAATTAAATATCCGTTGCCAAGATTCGTTTTAGAATTTAGGTATTGCAGCATTGCATCTGCACACAAATCTCCAGGCCAACGAATTCAAATTGCAGTAAATTCAAACAAATATCGTTTTCACAACTTTTTCGAGGTAATCACATGAGCAAAACCAAACCAAACCAAACAAAACTGCACAAAACGACCGAACGCCTCTAGCCTCTAAGATTATAATATAAACCAAAAACGACGTATGCATACATGATAAACGTTTCGGCTCCCAAAGACACAAAGAGTGAACGTCCAAATTTCATACAAATAAAATACGTTGAGCATTTCTTTTCTTTTGATATAAAACAGTTTGATATTTTTTTGTTTTTTTTTTGTCAAAAGCCTAAATACTTAGAACGGTTTAGATTTTCAAACCATGTACCGAATTTACATAAATGATATCCACTGGATAGACACAAACACTCTTTGCTAACTTATCTACGGTTTGGTATTTTTATATAGTCCGAACGTGAAAATTTGCGAAAGATAAATTATAACAAACACAACCAGCTAGCTCTAGGCTTACCAAACCACGATCAAAGAATTAAAGACAATACATTATACACATGCAGATTAATTCATATCATATATACGATATGCAGATTACCATGTGCAAAGTTGGACCATTCGTACACCGCACCATTACTTAATTTCTCCTACCTTCCATTTTGTTCTTTCCATATAAATCTAATTTATATGCCTTCCCATTGATGGCAATATAAAAAAAAAAAACAACAAATTAAAACTTGAAGTGATAGTTTCTTTGAAAAACAAAAAAAATAACACTTGTAATCCGAACAAGTAACACCTAAAAAGAAATCTTGAAATCAGTCATTTCCTAATTTTTAAATAAGAATCTTAAATTTTGGCTTTCTTGATTATAAACACTGTTTTTACATGATAAGAGTAAAAAAAAAAAAAAAATAGAATAAACATTTGGTTGCTTTTAACAGTGAAATTAAGTGCTATACACTAACTTACTGAAAGCTATTCTGAATAAGAAGTACATCAATGTGACACATGGCTGATTTTTTATTAATTTGGGTGCATCCAAGCCAATTTATGTTGTCTTATTATTTCAAATTTGTTTCAGAAAAGAAAAACCAACTGTATAAAAAATTCTTATATGTTAGATAGTGGACCTACAATGTTTTCTTTTTAAAAAAAAAACCGTGACCAACTTATTTTGAAATATGTGTCTGTTTTATAAATTTGGCAGTATGTTTCGAACAACCTTTAAAGATACATATTTATAAATAATTAAAGAACATCCAAATTATGATTAGTAGACTCACAAGTTAAATATTTTACTCCCCATTTCTAAAAGAAGGATTTTCTAGTTTTTTTCTTGTTTCATATTTTTATTGTTTATGCATTTTTTACTAATTAATGAATTTATTGAAGTCAACAAGTCAACAATTTGTTGTTATAAACATCAATTTTGATATTCAATACTCTCATCGAAGAACGGATTCGTATCCGTGCATGTACTACCACATAATTACAGATTGATCGAGTCTCCAATATATATATTTGTATGATCAGATATATATATATTTTTTTTTTGAGA
>PKMM01023176.1:59930-113601 GCA_002933915.1 Eutrema heterophyllum | reverse complement strand
GAGAGAGAGAGAGAGAGAGAAAGGGAAGGAAGCTTGGTGAAGCTTGGATCTTGCGAGATCAAGGGGATTTGAGCTTGGTGAGAAGCTCGAAGAAGGGATTGGAGGAGCGTTGGTTTTGGCGTGAGACGGAAGGTCTTCTAGAGCTCGATCCGTCCGATTTAAGGTGAGTTGTGACCAAAGGTTAGCAATTAAGCTTGTGTGATGCTTAGTTAAGCTTGATTGTTGAATCTTGTGGCTTGTGTGACGATTTGTGTGGCGATTTCTGGGTTTAGATTTCGCGTAGGTCGTGAATCGCAGGGGAGTATCGATCGATACCAGGGGTGTATCGATCGATACCAGTCCCTTGTCGGTAGACTCATGTTGAGTCGGTATCGATCGATACTAGGGGTGTATCGGTCGATACCAGTCCCTTGTCGGGAGGTTGTGTTTTGGTTTGGGCATCGATCGATACCAGGGGGTATCGATCGATACCGGTTGTGGTTGTGCGTGTGTGTTTAGTTTTTCATAGAGTTGAATTACTGATTGTGCTGGAAGTTTTAATTGGTGTTAATTAATTCTTCGTATTGTTAATTGCTCATTGTTGTTAATTGTTAGCCTGTTGTTGGGAGGATCAATCTCACTCAGCGTTTGGTTAGCCAAATGTTGATGCATCACTTTTGTCGATGCAGGTAAAGATAAGGCGTGATCGTGGAATCGAGGCAGTGAAGAGGGGATGATTAGGACCCGGGGTTCTTAATTGTTGTTTTATTGCATTCGCTGTTGTAGAACTGTTAACCCTGGTTTTGTGTTTATGTGTGTGGATTATTTATTTCCGTTTTAAAAAAAAAAAAAAAAGTGTGGTCGTTTCAGAAGCGTTCAAGCCTTTCGGTTTGTCTTGTCTTTTCCTCCACTTTTGCTTCCACTCGTTCATGTTTCTCTTGAACTGCGTACGGGCCTCCGTCATAAACTCCGTTTCAACCGTGGTCGTGTCGGAGTGATGCCATGTAAACTCTTGCTAAGAATACAGAAATCAAAACTTATCAAAATATTAAAAAAACATATAAATATGAAAAAAATAAAATAGTAATTAACGGATCTATTTCGTCGGAAATTCGTCGGGAATTCCGACCAATTTCCGACCGATTTTTTAAATTTCAAACGTCTATGAAACGGCTAGTGCAACGGGCAGATTAACGGATCTATGTCGTCGGAAATCAATCAGGATTCCCGACCAATTTTCGAAAATATTAAATCGGTCTCTATATCGTCGGAAATCAGTCGGAAATTCCGACGACTTAAAAGTGGTTGGGAATTTCCGACCAATTCAAGACGGAAATTTTTTCTTCGGTACTTCATCGGAAATTGGTCGAGAATTTCCAACCGATTTTTTTTCGTCGGGAATCGGTATGTTTTCTTGTAGTGACTGAACTATCATACCGCTTGCTAGTTCTGGCTTCATGCATTTTCGTCAATCCTGCCTTCGTAGGAATTTTTGAACCGGGTGCGAGCGAGAATTTGAGAGCCGATCATTAGATCACCTAGGAGTAGGCAATAGTAGAGGCAAAGCATCGTGCCGTGTTTGTAAAGGCTCGTCATCGTCGAGGAAAAACCCCTATGGCTGAGGAAAACACAGGAGAGAAGGCCATCTAGAACATATCAGAGGTTTCATAGATAACTGAACAAGAACGTTGCTCTCATGAAGTAAGCTCAAAAGGTGAACGAAACGGCATGCCGAGCAAGTGAGTCTCTGAATCAGACCTGAGATCTTGAGCTCTGGCCCATGAGGGAAGGGAACATGGTCCGGGCAAGAAGTTTTTTTTTTCCGCATGTTGCATGGGCCAATTCTGGAGCATAACCTGCTCCTAGAATATGATCTCGTCACCATCACCACGTGGTGTCAACTCATGAAAGAATTCTTGGAGAGCTGACAGTAGAAAGTTTATGTGGCCTAATCGGACTATTACAAATGTCTAATGGCTCTTGTAGTCGATCATCGATGTGGCAGAGTTTAAGCGTATTTAAAGCATGTGCATCGGGTGTATGGGTGTCTCAAAAATTAAAATAATAAAATATTGAGTGGATGTCTTATTTGGATTTGAGTGGATATCTCAACTATTTGAAATACCTACTCAATATTTTATTATTTTAATTTTTGAAACACTTCCAATACACATGCTCCTACGCTCCTAGTCCACCGACCAAAAATTTCTTCAGTTAAATCTATATATCGTTCCTATATATACTCTAATATATACGTCTATTACTATGAATTTATAACTTACGCACAAAAAATACATTTTAATTCTTTTCTATGATTATATGTTTTTCATATAAAAAGACAGACAAAATCTTTAAAAAAAAAAAAGTAAAGAAACAAATCGTGTAATCTTATATGTGGTAGTACGAATAAAAGAATTAAGTAAAAACTTTAGGTTTTGTTTTTTAAGATACAATAGTTTTAACTTTTAACTATACCATTACCATTTTTTCACACCACTAATTTGTTTTTTTTTGTTAAACTAAATCGTTATTACATATTTTATAACCAATAATTAATAATTTTAATTTAAAAAAAAAAATAAAGAGTTAATGAGGTCAATATACATAATTGACCAGTTTATTAGGTTTATAATAATTATAATTTTAAAATTTAGGAAATTAATAAAGAAAAATAAAATTTAAACCATAAATATCTCATTTAAGTTAATTACAAAAAATGTTATTATACTGAAGACACTATTTCCGACGTTTGACAATGACACTGTTCATCGGTGTAGAATCTTTAATTATTGGGATCGTATATTAATTATGACGTGATTATGCTTTTTTATTAATTGTAAATTTGTCATACTCTCTCCGTTTCTAATTATTATATGTTTTAGATTATTTTTTTGTTTAAAAAAGTTATATGTTTTCAATTTTCTAGATGTAATTATTATTCTTTTTTTTCAATTTACCCTTATGATATTTATTATTCAAAAATAAAACTTAAGTAACATTAAATAAAAATAAAGTTAAAATGGTCATTATTAAAAGTTTTTTTTTTAACTTTAGTTCATGTTTTTAAGATAGATGTGTTAAAACTTGTGTAGAAGTTTTATTTCTATCTTGTGTTTGTCTTCTTAAAATTATCTAATAAACTTCGTTTGCAACCGAGGATTAGTGGTTGGTTTGAAAGAACTAACCGATATCTCGTTAAATCTTGTGTCGTGTTATTAATTGTTTATCTTTTAATCGCTTCCGCATTTAGATAAATAAACACTAGTTTCTTAGAAATTTCAATCGGTCGCCGATATAATATCCATATTAACTGATATAATATCCATATTAACTAGTATCACTAGTAGGCTAGTACTATGATATTATCATATTTTATTTCAACGATATATTTGTGGCCTATACACAGCTTTGTTCATTATTAGTTGACCATAAATGTATCGAAAGTTGGCGTATCATCTCCCCTATATACCCCTAGTGCTACTCAAAATAGGGTCGGGGAAACTCGGCACATGGCACGACCTCACCATTGATACTCGTATAAATGATGAGTTGCTCTTATTGAAAGATGTGCCACGCCTCACCATACTCGTATAAATGATGAGTTGCTCTTAGGGCACAGGCCCGGTCCTGAAATTTTTGGGATCCAATAGAAAACTAAAAATCGGAGCTCTATAATACACCAAATTTATTTTAAAAACTCAAGTTTGTCCAAAAAAAAAAGAAAAAAATACAACTATAATAAAAAAATTAAGCAAAAAATATTTATGATGGGCCCCACAATTTTCTCCACACTTCTATTTCACTATGATAAAAAAGCAAAATTAAAAAAAAAAAAAAAACTTATGCATAAAAAGATTTTTTTAATGGACCCTAAAATTCTTAGAAAATCATAGGCCCAATACATATGTGTCATATGTATCTGTTCAGGGCCGGGCCTGTTAGGGTATCTCCAACCTTACCCCATTTTCAACTTTAAATGTAAATTTCTTTCCAACTCTATCTTATTTTCAACTCCAAAATGGGAAAATGCCATTTTTTCCTCCAAATATGGAGTAACCCCATTTTCCATTCTAAAATGGAGATGAACTTTTTTATTTACAAAACAATCATTCAAAATTTTACATTTTATAAATTCTTACTTTTTTCTTTTGACAAATTTAATGTACTATATATATTTAATTTAATTAAAAGAAAGGATAGATAAATTTAAAAATTGAAAACAAAAAATATAATAGCATAAATTGATAATAAATTTAAAAATACATAAAAAGTACTGAAATTAGAAATAACATAAAATAAATTAAATACAACAATGACTAATAATAATCCGGTAAACCACTTACAGATCCACCAATATCATTTTATCTGAAATTGTCTACCATAGTGCAAACTATTCACGAACCAATGGGTGCAAAGAAAAAATATTTTGCTACGCGACAAGAAGCATGTATGAAAGATGTAGAACGTGCCTTCGGAGTTCTCCAATCGCGGTTTGCTATTGTGAAAGGACCGGTTCGCTTTTGGAAAAAAAAATGTGTTACATGACATAATGATTACATGTGTAATTTTACATAACATGATAATCGAGGATGAGCGCGATCTCGATGCTCCGATTGAAGTGGGAAGAGAAGCTCCACCTCCAGAGGTAGAAGTAGCTGAGGACGAAAATATTCGGTTTCAAAATTTTCTTGCTCGATTCAGAGAAATCAAAGATAAAAACGCTCATTTCTCACTTCGAAATGCGTTAATTGATCATTTATGAGAAAAATATTCAAATGATGACGTTTAAATTAAAATCTACTTTGTTTTGTTATTTTTATGTGGTGTAATGTGTTTTTCTTTATATGATAATGGTTAAATTTAAATAATATCATAATTTATGGAAGTTTTGAAAGAAAACAAATTAATGGGTCAATTTTATAAATTTTATAGATAAAATGTATTATTAGCAATTAACAATAAAATAGAAAAAGAAGAATATTCTTTTTGGAGTAGAAAATGAAGAAGTACATTGGAGAGAAATCCAACTTTATTTTTGAGTTACTCCATATTAGAGATAAAAATAGGGAAATACATTGGAGTTGATGACTCCAAAATATATAAAATCATAAAGTATATTGAGATTTAACTATTCAAAATCTTATTAAAAAAATTTTTATACCAGTAATCTTTATTCATCATATCCATTTTTTTTTTGGGGTGACAACCATCTTCGACACTGGCACTTCCCTCAAATATATATTTTCGCTAATCTTATTCAGGAGAGTTTGCTGACTTTTTTTTGTCCCTCGACATTATGTCCTAACATACAAGGTCTGCATGACAATTGCAAAGTTTGATCCGTTTCCATGCGAGAAGTAATGGAAATAATTTGTGGGACGAGATAGTTATCTTACAAACCCAGTATTTTGAAAACTCGAATATAAAATAAAGTAAAAAATCAACTTTTAGAAAATATTTTACGATACAACAATTATTTCAAAACCCAAATTAACGTTACAATGCAAATGTTTCTATTTGATTAGAAGGAAATACAACATGTCACATAAATCAAGCATTCCAAATTGAACGAAAGAGAAAACCACAGAACAATATTCATGAAGATTAAGAAGATGGCTTAAAAATAATCATAAGCAGCAAAGTAAGTTTGAGATAATGTGAGAAGTAGCAAAATAACTGCAGCAAAGAAAGAGAAATATGCCCAAGGGTTATCGAAGTACTTGTGTTTCAAAGTCGTCTTCCAAGCGTTCCACTTCCTGAACCAGTTCTGGTTATAGCAATGAAGAACCTCAGTCAACAATTGAGATAAATATATATCATTGGTGTTGAAAACCACTTCTTGACATAGCTGGTTAAACACATTCGCAACCTCAGAGTAACTCCCTAGCGAGTGCTCGATGATACCACGGTGATGCAAGTAACTAACATCTTCGGGAGAATCTATTAGACTGTCCATAAAGATTATGTAGGATGTTATGTCGTTGCTTGAGTCGGTATGGCACTGCTCGAAAGCTATGAGATTCAAAAAGAGAGACTTGGTACCTACAAGAAAATGGAGAGGGGGTGTGCTTGTAAGTTTGAGGAGTAATATTTGGATTCTATGGGAGAACAAAAATGCATTTGTTTCATTGTCAACAAAAAACATATCACATATATGATTCCTAACTGATGTACTATCAATCCATAGACAGGAGTAAGTAGGTGTATAAATGTAAGATTTCAAGTGGATAGGAAAAGAAGATGATAAAACTGTGGGGCAAAAACATTTAGTTTACCGTCATGGATATGAAGACTAGGTATTTCTAGATAGCCGTTGTTGAATTTAATATCCCAAAACCGGTCGGTTTCCCTTCTTTTGAACTGAAAACCGGCATCTCTTAGTTCGGTCACGGTAGGTACTATTTGTTGTAGGCGTTTGTCGGCCACGCGCGAACCCCATTTCAATGTCTTTCCTGATGACTTCGGCTCCGGTCTAGGGAAGAGCAGACTTCGACGGAAAACATCGAGACAGTGCAATTCGCCCAAGTCGGCTGATGGGTCAATGGATATTCTGTCCGTTGTCTCCGCCGTTGGCATTAATGGGTCAAAGAACCGAACTGCTAATTGCGCCACCGAACCGGTTTGGTTCTGTAGCTCTAATAACCGGTTCAGTACGAACAAAGGAAGTTGATTTTCCAGCATTATCATGTCACGTTGAATTGAATGCATCGATCCTCGAATCGCGAAAACTGGATCGTTACGATCGTATCTACAGAACATAAAAAAAAAACTAATTATAAAAAAAAAATCAGCTAATTTAGATGACCCGGATCAGAAATCAGACCGGTTTAGCAAGAATATGAGATAACCGGATCTGAAATCAGACCGGTTCAGCAAGAATATGAGGCAAAACCAGAAAACTGAATCAAGATTACCCGAGTTTCAAGAATCCTTCATCGAGTCCTGTCACTCCTCTGAGGAGCTCGAGAACAAAACAACCATCGAGAAGAAGCATTTCTGTGAACTCGTAACTGTTCAAACTAATGGGACCTTCATAGCAAGCACGAGCCTTCTCCTCGAGCTCTGTCATGGCGTCAATAAACAGTTCGATGCCTTGATTCGTACGTTTCAAGACCTTATTGACCGCACGCCATTTATGGCACTCCATGGACTGGGTTTGCTCTTCCCCATGATGGTACGGACCAAGCGAGACAGTCTGAGGGAAATACGACTTGTTGTCCTTCTCGTGCAGGTAATGTTGAACTTTGTAGATACAGAGCTTGCCCCTGCTAGTTCTGTCATCGTCTCTATTTGCTTGCCCGAGCTTGTCACTTATCGAGATCACCCAATCATGTCGTAAGGTCCCGCTCCCGCTCCCTTCGATCACCTCGACTGTACCAGGTTTGAAACGATTGTGCCCGTTTTGGTCTTGATCGGGTCTGGTAGTTTTGGGTAAAAGGAGGAGTCTATGATCTTGATTATCCGGTTCGGATTCTTGGTCTTCGGTTTTGTGTCTTAGGAGGAACATTCTTAACTTGTCTTTGTCGTATCCTCCTCTTTTGACATGATGCCCGGTAAGCCGAAATCCCCTGAATAGTGGCTTTGGTGGTGGCTTCGGTGGTGGCGTTGGAATCACCATTTGGTTGGTTGAAGCTTTTTGGCGAGAGAGAGAGCGAGAGAGGAAGTAATACTTGGCTGAAGCAATGAAGACGTAACCAATTTAAAGCTACAATCTGGCCATGTATTTTTATTTTTGTTTTATTTTGGTCCTACAAATTTCATATAGAAAGACTACGTACCTTTTATAAAAAAAAGACTACTCATAAATGATTGTAATACTTATACTTAAACGAGTGAGATTGTAAATGTCAAACTTCATTAAAATATACGTACTTCACTAGTATAGTAGTATATAAAGTCTTGTTATTTACTACTACAGTTAGATAGAAATATGAAATATCCCTCTTGTAAATGTCTGACTTTCCCTAGGAGGTATAAGGTATTAACGTAAATTTATAGTATTTTTAAAGAAAAATTGGCAAAAAAAGGTTTTAAAACATTTAGAAAAAGTCAATGAAGTTTCTATCAATCTGACACTAGTAAGAATATAATAAAATTTTCTTTCTACAGTTTTCCACGAAAAATAGTATAATATTTGTAACTTAATAGAAACATGTTTCTAATTTTCTATGTGTAATGTGTGAAAGTAGTTAACTACATTAAAAATATGAAATAATACGTAATGAGTAACATATTCTATGTGTAATGTGTGAAAGATAGTATCTACTACGAATTCTCTTTTCAATAAGGCGAGCAAGGTGTAAGTTTGGCGCCCAACTCTTATTATGCCTTCTTTCGTTTCTCTCTTTCCACACATAATAGAATTAAATTGAAAGTTTTATCTTTATCTCTATTATTGTTTAATATTTTATTTGTCTAATCAACAATATCAAAAGTAAAAAGTTTACTTTTAGGTGATTGAGAATCAACAACAAAAGTAATATAAGTCATTCACAAGTAATGATTGATAAGTTAACACACAGACGTGAGGAAGCCCTTATTTATAATTTACAAGCTAAACCTGAAGGTGAAGTTGATGATTGTGTACAAAGAAGGTGAGAGAGATCTCTGTTTCATTACAATGCAAAGTTGGTCTGGACTTTGCTTACCAGATGCTCTCCGTAGACAGCTCTTTTGATAACTTGTGATTCTCCTCTCCCTGAAGGGTACTTCTGTTTACAGATATCCAATGGCTCCACGACCGCGTCGAAATTAGTCTGTTTCAGACAAGATTCAAATACATGAATGTGGAGTACCAGAGGAAAAGACAAAAGAGTGTTAGAAAGTTAGCAACCTCATAGAAGAATGCAACGCAGACCCGGTATTGAGGAGAGTTATTGATCACTCTATGAAGTGTGGATTCGTATACTCCGTTTGAAAGTATCTGCATATTTGATTCCCCAAAAAGGTTCTCAAATGGATATTCAAGATAAGAGAGGTGAGGGTAGGAAGAACAAAACCTTTAACATGTCGCCGATGTTGCAGACAAATGATCCAGGGATGGGAATGGCTGATATCCAATCGCCGCCCAAGTTTCTCACCTTTTCAAAGTTAAAATCTCTTTAGAGAGACAAGACCTCTTTCTTCACACAAACATGAAATCAGAGGAAGATTATCATACTACTAATACCTGGAGAGCCGTTTTGTCATCATCTTGATTTACAAGAGTTAACAAGCCTGCAGAGAACAGTATTCCCCATTGAGACAAAACTATGAAGATATAATCAGAAATTCAACTTGAATTCACCTCAGGGTTTAAACTTAATTACCATAGTCAGTGTGAGCTCCACTGGAACCAGAGCAGCATGGTAAGCGGATATTCGGACAGGGTGAGTTGCTTGAGCTCATAAGCAAGAGAAGGAATCATAGTAAACAGAAGGGTAAGTAGAAGGTTACCATCCGATATCATTTTCGGGATGGCCATTTGTGAACGGAGCCCCCGGATATCCAATAAGACGCATAACCCAAAAAGGCTCTCCAGCAATCTTTCCTTCAAACTCATAAGGTGTTCCGCAAAGAGCTAAAGAGATTCCCCTCAAAATCTTTCTAGAAAGATCTGAAACCATGAAAATGAAACTACAAACTAAGATTTTTTTTTCTGAGTGAGAAACAACACTCTTGAAAACAAAACACATAAAAGAAACAGAAACAAAAAATGGTAAAACACCTGTACAGAGCTTAGTATACTCCTCCATCAACTCTTTAAACTCTTGGGGAGATTCTGGCCTTCAAAGAAAAACCACAGAAACAAGAGAGAAATGGTCAGAAAACAACACAAGACAATCAATGTAAACGGATATAGATTACCATTGGTTTGGCCCTTCCATAGCTTTTCCTACATCACCATACTTCCCCTGCTTAAACTCTCTGTAACACTGGCCTTAAGACAACAAAAAACAATCAGGAGAATCACATGGAAACATAGCTAGTGCATCTAGTGGACATACACACACACTCTTACATCAATGGCTTCGTGCATGTCTGGCTTTCCCTTGGTAACATTTTCCCCAATTCTCTGATATCCTCTGTTCACAGAACATCGAAACAAACGGTAAATTATTCGATTCTGGGGAAAACAGTTTTGTATATACAAACAAACCTGTAGCCAGCTGCTGGAGTCATCTTGATCTTAAGTTTCTCCTCGTAAGGAAGCTTGAAGAACTCACGCGTGATCTCTCTGACTTTATTGATTAGATCCTCCGAAATTCCATGGCCTGTCTACTCTCCACCAATTGAAAAAAAAAAAGCAGACAATTTAAAACCTTCCAAAAAAAGGAAATCAATTTCAGCTATGAAGCACTAGCTAACGAAGTGAACTCGATTTTTGGTACCACGTAGAAGAATCCAGCGTCTCGACAAGCCCGATCCAGTTGCCGGACAACCTCAACCACGCCAGCATCCTCCGCCATGTCGGAATCATCACATTTGACCAATAGAGGAGACATATCTGCAACATCGTCATCATCGAATTTGAACAGAATTCAAGGATTTAATCTAGTTTCGGTAGCAGAATCAATCCTGACCAGAGAGTGAGATTGGCTGAGCTGAAAGTAATAGAATTTGTTTCGTTAGTACCGATAATTGGTAGGGTTTTGAAGTCCGTTGCCATCTCGATGAAGATGATGTTGAAGCTCTCGGTCCTCGTTGACTCTCTCTCTCTCTCCCCTTCAGAATTTTCATCCAAATTCGACTGTTCTTTTTTTTTCTTCGACCTAAACAGTTACGTATTAAACAAAGAAACCTTTTGTCTGAAACAAAGGTGTGTGTTTTTTTTTAAACGTCTATTTAATAATATTAGTGTAAATGTTTTTTTTTTGTGCTGTACATATCATTAAAAATGAAAAAATTAGATTTTACATGAATTTTTAATTTATAATTCGGTCCTTTGGCACAAAAAAGAAAGATAAAAACATAGAAGCAAAAACCAAATCAAAATTCGGTCTATCGACATAACTTTAAACTTTTTAACTCACGATATCTAAATGAAACGATAATGTTTCTTGAAAACCCGAGATAAAATCCGAACGGATAACAGTTTGAAAGAGTGTAAAACACACCTCCATTTGAAATTTCTCACATGAGGTTTCTAAAATTAAAAAGAACCGAAATAATAATAAAAATTTGTTTGGATTTCTCAAATAATAGTAACAATAGCAATCGCTAGAGAAGCTGCATGCACATCCCAGTAATGACTTCCACGAAAAATGTCGGAGACCTAATTAGGGGTTTCCATGTCCAACTTTGAAATTGATTGGATGGTGAATGTTGTACCGGTTAAGCAACTAAGGGGTAGATAGGTAAAATCAAAGGAGTTCAGAGATTTTCGTTTTAATAAAGCTATAGCTCGACGATTACAAGGAAGAGTAGGTCGTCGAGACAATGAGCTGTTAAGTTGTCTTGACCACCTGATGTATGACGAGTTTGGCTGTCTAGACAACGAGCTGATACAGTGAGCGACTACCTGGCTTTGACGATGATTTGCGTCTTGGCGACTACCTGCCTTGACGACGACATGCGCCTTGGCGACGACCTGCTTTGACAACGACTTGCGTCTTGGCAACGACCTACGCCTTGGTAACGACATGTCTTGAAAGCGAGAAAGTGATGAAAAAAAGTAAAAATGAGATATTTATGGATACAACTGACATCACATAGATCAAACTTTTTTTTTTATCAATATATCCATGATCCATCTGTGGATTTTATTACTTCAAATCTATATGACCGAGGGAATCGAAAATCGATTTGATTATATTAAAATCTTTACATAGATGATAGATCCGAGATTGTAAATGAAAATTTGAAAAAAAACCCTCCGTTGGAATGCATGACGTATCTCGGTCACTTCAAAGACAAAGAAGAAACAGAACGTTTCTTACGATCACTACAAAACTGCGTGCTGTTTTTATCCATTTTATCCAACACGTAGTGCGCAAGCAAATCGTTAGACTCGACAAAATTCTCTCTGCACAAGAACTCATCTCCACAAAGCCTCTCAACGTCTCTGTAATAGTCGTGTACGAAGACATGAGTCTTCGGATTCCCGCCTTTTTTGCTCCGGGCAAGAACCGCCGCCGTGAAAATCGACGACATCCTTCCCGGTCCCTCGTGAGCGTCTCCACGTGGCCCGTCCACAAAGATTACATCCCAATCGACATCGTAGACGTGATTCGGCAAATCGTTGAGACCTAATTTGCAATCGGAGAAGAGGAGATTCTGCACGGGACAACACTCGTTTCCCGCCGCTTCTTTCGCCGCCGCGACGAGCTCTCCGGCCTCGTGAGCTTTTGTCGTGTATTGAACATCGAAAACGTCGATCTCCGGGTGGATTTCTTCGAAGTAAGCCGCGTAGTATCGGTTTTCTTCGACGAAGACCGTGCGGCCATTGTGATTTAGCGATTTCCAGAGAAGGGTCTCGTGTGTGAGTCCGAAGACGAGGAGATTACACGGCGGAGCGCAACGGCGGAGGACGTCGGAGATCGATTTCATCCCGCCGTAGGACATGTGGAAACTGTCGTTGGATCTTGACGCGTAGTGAAGCAATGCGTTGATGGCGCTTGTGGGTAGATTGGAGTTGGATATTGTCGTCGGAGATGTTGATCCTGCGGCGGATGTTACGACGGCGGCGGCGACGGAGGCGTTCTTGGAAGGGATTGTGTCTCTAGTGTAGAGGAGAGTGAGGAGGAACACGATGGTGAAGAAAGAGACAAAAGCGAGAAGCCATAAACGAGTTGTGCTCGTTTGTTTTTGGATGTATGGATGAAGAAGGATGAGCTTCGTGTTCGTGTTCCCTGATCCGCTTTTCATTGTTTTTGCTTCTTCTATAGAATTTCAGAGGAGGAAGACGATTGCAGGATGATTTAAGATTTCTCAAAGGGAGAAAAATGGGATTGATTTAAAAGGAAGTGAGTAGTGAGTAGTTTTCATGAAATATGAACTATAAGCAAAAAAAAAAAAAAAAAAAAAAATTGTATTAACATAGTAGAGCATTTGAAACAAAAATTATGATAATTTTTTATTTACATTCTAGAATTTTTTTTTTTTTGAATTCATCGAGCCCAGTTTTTATAGTTTTCACAAAAAATTGAACCGTGAAAACTTTTTTTTCGTATAAAACCTGAAAACTTTGATTACGATTGAATTTTTTTTGTTTTGAAGATATCTTTAAATTTTGAAATTTTATCTAGAAGAAATACATTTTTATATTACTTCTCGAGTCCAAAACTTCATACTTTTAAACCAAAAAAGTTTATCCAGGTTCTTTACATTAATTACAAGAAAGTTTTTTAACTTAGTTTGCCGGATTCTTTACATTTTTCGTAGCGGTTTATCCTTTTCATCGATGAACTTAGTTTCATAGGTTTACTTGGTTGTATGATTATGATTTTTCAAATGTCTCATTTTCATAGGAATTTTGTCTCTGGAAATTTTTTGTTTATCCAAGATACATCTTTAAACTTTACCTTAATTACGACAAAAAAAAACTTTAACTTATAATTATATAATAGGGATGGATCATGGTGTACATATACTCATGTTTCGCAAAAAGTGTCATTTTGACACATTTCACACATATTAAGAACACTATGAAAGTAAATCTAAGACAAATGATGGTTGTTTGTAGTTTTGTAACTTCTAAAACTAAGAACAACAACTAAACGATGTAAGTTCGATGGAGGGAAACGCTAGGTCTTTGGGTAATTCGCAGGAAATCAAGAATCACAAATCAGAGAATTAAACAGGGAAATCATTAAGCACGTTCTATAACTCAAATCACAGTTTTATAATCAACCTACTGTCGTTGTATTAATTACTATGTCTAATAACCTAAGATTCTAAACTGTCGTTTGAATTCAAGAAACTAAACATGCTTTAAGATCGAGTTTGGTATGTTCACAAAACGCCTTAACATCAGCTTTCGTTGGTTAATGACGGTTTGCTCATCTATGTTCTTTCAGGCTTTTAAACAAACACTTTTGATGCGTTAAACAACCTAAGATCGGAAACTAGGTAGCTAATCAAGTTTCAGCACTAAGAACAACAATAGATGAAGAACTAGAAGATAGATCCCTATTCTAACAAATTTGATTCAACGATTCATGAAATTCCTTTGAAACCCTAAGATCTAACTATGGATCTACTTAGACATAATCAAAGTAGACAAGCAAAAAGATGAAAATAAATCATAATCCAATAAAGTAAATAAACTGGGGTTCATAAATCTTCTCAAGGTTTGTAGAGTCAGAGAATCGTCTCCCCAAAGTCTCCAAAAGAAAAACTCCAAAAGTCTCAATGAAAAATAAAGTGTGGTCGTCAACAATGGCCAAAAACAGAATAAATAGGTCTAAAACACATTTTTCTCCAATCCCTAGGCAAAACCGGTCCAAAATAAGTGAAAACCGAAATTTCATTTTCTTCTGCGTTGCTAAACCGGTCGGTACGGGAAAGAATCGATCGATTGATCCAAAATTCTTCTGCTCGATCTTCAGGAAAATGATCGGTCGGTCCTTTTGATATTCATGCATTTTCACTCTTTTTAGCATGCATTTCGTCTCGGTTTTGTGTCTCATTTCATGCATTCATTGTATTTTTAGGGAGTCTTGCATNGAGAGAGAGAGAGAGAGAGAGAGAGAGAGAGAGAGAGAGAGAGAGAGAGAGAGAGAGAGAGAGAGAGAGAGAGAGAGAGAGAGAGAGAGAGAGAGAGAGAGAGAGAGAGAGAGAGAGAGAGAGAGAGAGAGAGAGAGAGAGAGAGAGAGAGAGAGAGAGAGAGAGAGAGAGAGAGAGAGAGAGAGAGAGAGAGAGAGAGAGAGAGAGAGAGAGAGAGAGAGAGAGAGAGAGAGAGAGAGAGAGAGAGAGAGAGAGAGAGAGAGAGAGAGAGAGAGAGAGAGAGAGAGAGAGAGAGAGAGAGAGAGAGAGAGAGAGAGAGAGAGAGAGAGAGAGAGAGAGAGAGAGAGAGAGAGAGAGAGAGAGAGAGAGAGAGAGAGAGAGAGAGAGAGAGAGAGAGAGAGAGAGAGAGAGAGAGAGAGAGAGAGAGAGAGAGAGAGAGAGAGAGAGAGAGAGAGAGAGAGAGAGAGAGAGAGAGAGAGAGAGAGAGAGAGAGAGAGAGAGAGAGAGAGAGAGAGAGAGAGAGAGAGAGAGAGAGAGAGAGAGAGAGAGAGAGAGAGAGAGAGAGAGAGAGAGAGAGAGAGAGAGAGAGAGAGAGAGAGAGAGAGAGAGAGAGAGAGAGAGAGAGAGAGAGAGAGAGAGAGAGAGAGAGAGAGAGAGAGAGAGAGAGAGAGAGAGAGAGAGAGAGAGAGAGAGAGAGAGAGAGAGAGAGAGAGAGAGAGAGAGAGAGAGAGAGAGAGAGAGAGAGAGAGAGAGAGAGAGAGAGAGAGAGAGAGAGAGAGAGAGAGAGAGAGAGAGAGAGAGAGAGAGAGAGAGAGAGAGAGAGAGAGAGAGAGAGAGAGAGAGAGAGAGAGAGAGAGAGAGAGAGAGAGAGAGAGAGAGAGAGAGAGAGAGAGAGAGAGAGAGAGAGAGAGAGAGAGAGAGAGAGAGAGAGAGAGAGAGAGAGAGAGAGAGAGAGAGAGAGAGAGAGAGAGAGAGAGAGAGAGAGAGAGAGAGAGAGAGAGAGAGAGAGAGAGAGAGAGAGAGAGAGAGAGAGAGAGAGAGAGAGAGAGAGAGAGAGAGAGAGAGAGAGAGAGAGAGGAGGAGAGGCCATTCGCAACCAGCCACCTTACGACGCGATTTTCCGGCGAACCAGGAGGCGATCTTGGTACCGTTGGAAAGATCTCAAATCCATCTTTTCAGAGCAGTTTTCCGATCCAAATTCCGAGGTAAACTCCATCCGCAATCCGATCTACAAGTTGAGCGAAAATCACTATTTTCTCATAAACCCAGAAATATGTTCATATCTGATTTTTTTCCAGTTTCCCAGAGTCGTTTTCCCGTCGAACCAGAAGGAACCAGATTGCGATCTATAGACGGTTTTGAAGATCTCGCATCCATCTTTCTAGATTAACTTCCCGATTTTGATTCTAAGGTATAACGCGAAAGTTACAGACGTTTCTTCCTGCTCAATAAACTTTCCTTTCTTGAAAATGGAAAGTACAATTATGGAAACTTCTATCTTTAAAAAGTTTCTATTTATGGAAAGTTCTATTTTCGAAAAGTTCTATTTTCGGAAACCCAATCCTAAACCCTAATTTCAAACGCAGATTTTGGGACGCCCATTCCAACCGTTTCTTCAGACGAATTCCAACTTCAACAGAAAGACAAAGGTGAGGCGGGACTTGTGGATCTATATGTTGTCTTAGGCATAGTGTGTATGTGTGTGCTGAACCTAGAGTTAGAGATTGATTGTTAATTAAAACGAACATGAATGATTGATTGAGAACGGATGTATGTATTGTTGATTGGTGTTAGTCTAGGCGCGTTAGAGCGCATGGTTGATCCCGGCCCATGGACATTGCGGACCATGGACGGATTGCTTGCTGGTCTTCACGAAGGACGTTTCGCGAAGTGGGATTATGGCTGGACCATACACAGAGGAAGTGTGGCCAGTACAGGGGCTGACGGCCTGTGAGATTGTGGCTGACAAGTCACCAGCTTTAAAGTGTGACGTTCTCGTGAGTGAGAACTGGTGTGCTAGGGTTTCTATGTACTTGTGAAAGATTGATGATTGCTGCTTGTCTAATCTTAGGGTAAGTAGACATATATGTGGTTATGTTTAATTCTTCGTATAGATCAAGTGCACATGTAGGATCGTCCTCCCTGAGTAACTTGTTACTCACCCCTCTTTTCCCTTTTCAGGTGAGTTCATTGAGTAGACTTGAGTTGAAGTCGCAATGGTGTCATTCCGAGTAAAAGGGCGTTTTATTTTATTTAAAGTTATAAAGATATTTACGCTGATTTATTTTTGTAAGTTTAAATTCTTGTTTTATTGTTATGACGCTTTAAGTTTCTGGTTCGGTTTTAAATAAAAAGGTTTAGACAATGGGTTGAGCATTTAATGAGTTGGTTATGGTTTCCAAAAAAACGGTTAAGGGCGGGAGTGCGAGACTAAGATGTCTCAATTTGGTATCAGACGTTTTGGTGGAACAAGTTTGGTGCAAGTTCACACACTAGGATATGGCTTCATTAAGGGATATTTTTCATCATGGAGAAATTATGCAAATGTGTGGTGAAGCTATTAAAGGAGGTGAAGTTGATTTGTACATTAAGACAGGTGTACCTCCTGCCCATTACCGCTTGGTGATCCTAAAGAACATGATGATGATAAGACGGTGAAAGACAAAAACCTGCTAAGAATGAAGGAGTTGAGAAAGACAGAGAGGAGTGTGATACTGATTTTGATGTTGAGAATGCAGGTGTTGAGGAAGAAGAAGAAGAAATATTAAAAGAATGAGGAGATGATGTAATATTTTAGAATTTATTTGATGAAATTTGTAATGAAGATTCTGTTGAGTTTGGTGAAGTGAGTGGTGCAGATATGAATGCAGAGAAGGTCGTTGTTGAGGATCTTGGTGAAGTCAATGATAATCATGGAAAATATGTAGATGATGATCGTGATGCAAATGTCAGAGAGGATGTGGTTCATGATGGTCATGAGAACAACAAAGAAGAGACAATGGTCGATGGTCATGATGGATGATGAGGATGACACTACAAGAAATATGAACATTGTTCCTCGAGCAATGGTAGGTATCACCCATATGATAGCACTATTTCCGTATGTTATGATAAGTGCTTATACCATAACAATATTACAAATGCTTTATTCTGTTTTGTCACAACACTTTGTTATCTTGTAAAAATTATTTAATAACTCATGTTTCTTGTTATAATAGATGCTTCTACAATAGCATAACAGTTTTGCTCTAATTTATTTTGTTATAGCAATTTATTATGCTGTAATAAAATATTTCGTATCTAAATTAAATTATTTAACAAGGCATTTTGCTTGCTATGATAGATGCTTATACAATAGCCAATTAGTTAAAACATATTTCTTTCCATAAATCATCAAAAAGATACATAATTGTAATGTTACAAAGTAGCTCATCATTCAACGTTATTTGTTAAATCAAGTTATCAAACAACATCATAAGTATTGCAAAAGGACAGAGTATATAATAAAAAGCACAAACCAGAATTCAAAAACACTTCTTCTTTCTACCATCAGCTTCAGTCGTATTCAAATGTGGTTTCTTATCTTCTGAGTGACCATTCTTCTTCTCTGCAAAAAACTCTCAGGAGCAGGGAGAAAAAAGTTGGATGTGAAGGTTGGGATTTAACCTTCTTTCTCTCTGGCATAGACTTGGCTAGTCTATATTTCTGCAACAGGATAGTTTTCAAAATTAAAGAAAAATCAGCTAACTACGAAAGCAAACTCTGGTTAGAGACACAAGATCCTATCTAATCACAAATGTATGAATCAGAACATATAGTGACTTACTTTCAGGGCCTTCAAGCTTGTTCACAGCCTCAAGAAAACTCTCATGGAGCTCAGGACTCCAAATGTAAGGAAAGCTCGTGCAGAACCTGCAGCAAAGGAAAAGCCAATAATTGAAAGAAAAAAAACATGAGCATTTAAAGGAAACAATCATGTGCCTCTTTACACAAACACAATGATTCCAATTTGGATAAGAAAAGAACGTGAATAAGAAAAGAGCATATCACCTATTGTTTTAGTACGAAGATTCATCAAAGATTTATGTTTGCACTTAGCATCATCATTATCAATCATCAACATCTGTTGCCTCAATTTCTTCAGAGATAATGATGCATATAAAGCACCGAAACAAACAATGAAAAGCCTAACCATCATCAATCATCATCAGCATCATTGTTTAGGTCATGACACTCAGTCGCTGTACAAAGCCTAACTTCAAAAAAAGGAGCAGATACATCCATAGGAATATATACACGCAGAGCAACAAAAAGACAAACATGTGAGCACAAGAAAAGAGCAGAAGGAACAATAGAGTGATGTCAAGAATTTACGAACAAAACAAAAACATAAGTACTGTTTTTGGTTTACATTACAAGAATCCGAAGAGAACTCATCTGGTAGTTTCTCTTGTGTTTTCTTCATTGTCTGCACCCGAAACTCTCTTATACCTGAAATTTACACAACATCATCAATTGGAAGACATTGCTATGAACTCAGTTAAATCTGTAAAGAACCTGTTCTCTCTGGTCTGTGGGGCTAAGTTTCTGTGCAGCGTGATGAAGAAAAGAGTAAGGAATTTCACCTGAAACAAGTAGTTGGGCTGGGATCGATTCTCTCGCGAGGAGAAAACTCATTGTAGAACTGAACAAAGAAATACCATACGGTTATTGGCTGAAACAGGTGGTTTTTTTTATTTCACTCCTGATAAATTTCGAGCAACTAGAAAACAACAACAAGAAATCAAGACGTATTTCGAGTACCAACTAAGAGGCTACACCCCAACTCTCAGCCAAGACAGAACTGAAATCGATTACAACCAACCTTCAACCCATGGGTTTGGGCGGAATTTGTGAATCCAAACACCGCCGAAGACCACCGCGAACAGCAAAAGCGGCGAGGAACAACACCACGACCGCAAGCCATGACTAGACATCACCACTACAAACCATCTCCAAGCTACACCAAATTACACAAATCGACGAAAACAACATCCCATTTTGAGCAGAGTTTGTGAAGCGGAGGAAAACGGGAGGGTCAAAGCCAGTTTCGATTTAGATATGCTGCCGAGGGATATCGCTGATCTCTATTAGGAGGTTCATCATCTCTGATGTCTTGTATCCAGCAAAATGATGAATGAAAACTTAGGGTTTAGCAATCGAAGCTAACCTGAGATGAGCGATTCTGAGAGAGAGACAAAGCTCGGGAGGCTAGAATCGCAGGAGGAAGAGAGAGAGGGAAAGGCGAGTGAGAGGGAGTCGGTGAAATAGAGGGAGTCGGCGAGAGAGAGGGTTCCATTTGAGAGAGACGAAGAAGAAGAGGCTAGACAGAAACTTACCCTAAGGGATTTTTTTGTTTCTTAAGGTCTAAATTTTTTTTTTGTCTGTGTATATTTTTTTTTGGATATATAGACTTAGTTGCTGAATCTTTATTTTTTGGGCGGTCAATAGTAAATTTACGAGAGGCAAAGGGAATTTTAGTTTTCTGCTTAGAGTTTTTTCGGCTTAGCATTTTCCGAATGCTATGATAGAGTAACTCAACCTCTGATATCACCTCTAATAGCAGTTACAAAAACTGCGCTATCGTAATGTCCTATCAATGTCCACTTTTCTTGTAGTGTGAATCGAGGAGACAGTAGGGATGATAATCACATGAATCATGTTGTTGACACATGATGAAGAAGAGTTTAAAGATGATATAAGCACGGAATCCACCAATGCTTTGATCACAAGGTTGTCGAGAGTTGACATGCTTGATGGGATGAAGATCGCCACTCAAAGATGTGAAAACCTTTGAAATAGGACCAAGAAGCTAAGCCTCAGTAAATCCACACAAGAGATAGAGATTCTGATTGCTTTCTAACCTAAGAATCCACCTAAGTAGAGAAAACAAAAGGAATGAAGCAAAGAACTTTAAGATTGACTAAACTGAATAGTTCCGTTTGGATTGATAAAAAGGTGTGTGTTACAATGAGGAATGCAATAGCTTATATAGGCTCGTTAAAGTACTTAAGCTAACGGTCTAAATAGCTAATACAAGAAATAAAATACACGAAATTAAATGATAGATGATCAACTGATGATGGCGCCTTGATCTTATGGCCGTTGGAGCTTTGATGGGGGTTTCGGCCAGAAATGGTAAGTGTGATCATTCCCTTGAATCTAGACAGCTTGGGAAGATATAAGTGATGTCTTGGGACCTTCGGGAATGTGTGAAATGCCTCAAATCCGTGTGCAAGTGGAAGAGGAAAGAGATGTTGGAATTTGAATGCAAATGGCTCCAAATATGGCAAGTATGAGCAAGAGAGGATCCGCCTAATCATCAAGGTGCTGGAGCATCTTAGGAGCTTCTTGAAAGTCTCTAGATAAAGTAGATAGT
Organism: Eutrema heterophyllum; assembly: GCA_002933915.1. Lineage (NCBI taxonomy): Eukaryota > Viridiplantae > Streptophyta > Magnoliopsida > Brassicales > Brassicaceae > Eutrema > Eutrema heterophyllum. The sequence goes on along the minus strand of PKMM01023176.1, from coordinate 92,558 downwards.
CTCATGGTCTCCATTGATATGTCTCCATTGATATGTTGCAAAGTGTAGCAACCATCGAATCTGGAACTTGCCTTAAACGGAACCAAGTCAACCCGTTTTGGGAAATAGGGTATAACTTGAGGATCCAATGGGCATTTCTTTGGATCTTAGGCTTGTTGGATCCAGGATAAACCCAATAATATTCTCCAAGTTGTTTGGGCCGAGAACGTGGCTGATTTGGACTGTGTAGCACGATCTTTGGCCTAAACGTGCAATTGGGTTTGAAACAGGTCCGCCAACTTGTAAAGTGAATAACTTCCCACCAAAAACAGGTATTGGCATGAATTTAGTTCGCCGTGTGTCTCTGATGGGTCAAGATTCCACACCAAGTCGGTTTGTAGCTTAATTCCTTCTGGTTTGGTCGGAAACCTCCAATTAATGCGTGTATGTCCAAATCGGATAAGTTGGGGATCATCCAATTTGTAAATTAAATAACTCCTTTGTTTGAACTCCGTTTGGGCTGATTCCACTTCGAGCCATTCTGTAGTTGAGCTAAAAATGTGTATCAAATGCTCGTTGGGCTGGACCAGTTTTTCTTGGACTTCATTTGGCCTGGACAAGGCTTGTGGGTCTTCTTAGGTGGTTGTGGCTAACACCATGGTCGATGCTTGGTTTGATGACCGCATCAAAAGACCAGCTGTTGTGATATGTTATAAAAACCAAATATGATGTAAAGTTGTGTAGGTGGAAGAAAACTTAGTTGGCAGCAGTTTGTACCAAAGAGAAATGTCTTTGGAAGATTTATTGCTCAGTTGTTAAACCAAAACGTAAATGTATGGTGAAAACGTATGAGGATGCACATACCCATTTGAAGACTAGCAAAGCTAGGATGCTGAAACAGGGCACTATTACGAGGTTATACAAAGATGAAGCAAAAGAAGGTCTAGTTTGAAATAGACTGCCCATAAAAGACGAGATCATGATGAGATATAATATTTCTGTTTCTAAGTGGATCTGCTCCAAAGGAAGAATAATAACTTTGGATTTTGTTATAGAAGCAACAATTCACAAAGTTGTGGGATTATGAGGCTGAACTTCAGCGTGCTAATGAAAATCTATGTTGCACTGAGACTGGTACGGGGTTAGTAAACGGGTAGACTTGCTTTGGTTTGCTAAGAGAGTCTTTCTCTTGATATGTTGCTCGGCTTGAACCGCTAGGTGCAACAATTCTTCCAAGTCATGGTAAGTTGTTCTCTCTACCTTCCTAGCAATCGGATCATGCAGACCATCTACAAATTGTTCCATCAAAGTCTCTTTAGAATTTTCAGCCTCCAATATGTTTCTAAGCGTCTCAAACTCTTTAAAATATTTTTCAATAGATTTGTTTCCTTGAGTGAGCTTTCTTAATTTCTTCTGCAAGTCTCTGTGATAATAGGCATGAACATATCTCTTTCCCAGATTGAATCTCATATCCTCCCAAGTGTTCATATGCCCGTGTCTATGTCTTCTTCTTTCAGACACATCTCTGTCCCACCAAGCTAACGCGCTTTCAGTGAGTTGAGCAGCAGCTAAGGATACCTTTCTTTGATCTGAATAGTTGTAATATTCAAAGATGTACTCCATACGCCTTTCCCAATCAAGATAAGCATCTGGATTGACCTTTCCCGTGAAGGTTGGTGTTGTGAGCTTGATATCTCTGCTTCCTTGTCTTGCATCCTCTTCTCTACCTTTGTCACGGTTGTAATGTCTCCTTGGTCTCTGATTAAGATCAGGATCTGGTGGATCTTCATCGTCCAAGTCTTGTACGTAGTCATCTCCTACTTGGTTCACTCTCTGCGCATTTACACCTCAGATTGGTTCTCTACGAGCTAGTTGAGGTTGCTCTATCTGTGTCATGCGTTCTCCAAGCGTTTGGAGTTGAGTCTGAATGGCGACAAGTAGTTGAGCCACATTCACTTCTCCTTGATCTCCCATGGTTCAAATATTTTCTGTCTCTCACAACAAAGAATAGATCAAGTGCAAAGGAAGTCGAAAAGACAAAAAGAAAAAGAAAAAATGAAACTCGATGAAACATATCTAGTGCAAAGAAGTTGAAAAGATAAACTAGAACAAGGATGAAAATCGATGAGATAGTAGCCAACAAACACTGGATTGTAATGATAATGATGCCAAATGAACAGATCTGATGCATCAATGAAACCAATGACAAGCAAATGATATTTTTGGGTTTTTCTTTTAGATCTAAACAAAAGCAAACAAAACAAAACAAATTGAACTGATACAAAATGAATTTGATAGACCTGATTTGGAGCATTTAAGCTCTGATACCAGATGATGTAGGATCGAGGGGATCGATCTACAAAGATGGATGATGGTGATGAATCTGTAGCTGGCCGTACGGCTCTCTCTACGGATTCAAGTGAATGGATGAAAGGAACGATGGTGACTCTTTAAATGTACGTAAGACACTCTTTGAAGAATCAAGGAAATGTTTGAAGATAGATAGTGGATCGAGAGACACCACACATATGATGGAAGATCTGTGATAAGTCTAGAATACTCAAGCTTCAAGGATTCACACACAAGAAGGCTAGATGCGGCTGCTTCTTTCAAAGAATAAATCTTGTTCTATTTCATTAAACTTATTGAAAGGTTGCACGCTGAGAAGGGACTTTATATACTAGTCCAACAGCAGGGGACCTTCTATGGTCGTAAATACAATAAAAGAAAGGACCAAACTTGCAAACATAACAAAACTCGACTAAGACTTAAAATAGAAAAGACTATTAAAATTCTAACGGTCATATTCCTGCAAAACAAAGAAAAGAAACTCGTAAATAACAATCAGAATGTAAACATATACCGTGGTTTAGAGTTGAGTTTCAACATGCTATGAATAACGTCGTTTCTTTGTAGAACCGACAAGAACAAAGTTGTTGGAGTCTTGAGTTGCACATAAGCGTCCTCTTGTATTTCGTTGGTGATCTCAGTTCCGTGGAGTCTTCTAGGCTCGTTGTAGTTGTGGTCTTGATCATTCTCCAAGTCTTGAGTCTTTGAAAGGCTTAGCTCATCGTGTGGTCCGATTGGTGTCCCTCGGGTGATCTCATTTGTGAGCAGCTTTTCTTTGAGTTCGCCATACTCTATGAGAGTGATTAGGCTCTCCACTGATTTTTGAATTCCTCTCTTAAGCTCCTCGTGCCTGACATTGTCCTCGGTGCTTGCCTCATGGTCGGTATGTGTAGGACCAAAAATTCGCACAATAACATGATATCGATTTAATCACGAATATACAAATAAACGTTAAGAAAAGACGAGTTTCAAAACGATATAAAACAGACAAAATTAAAACGAAACAATGGAGGCGAGATAACTCTCTTTCCTTAACTCAAAGAATCTCCCATAGTGCGACAATATAATATTCGATTCATGAATCCCATGATACAACCATTGAATCCGTTATCACGAACACTCGATAACAGATCTGCCGAACTAAATTCTACGATATACTCTCGAGACACTTACTTGAAAAGAAGTGAGAGATTACTGGAAACTTTCTTCTTTCTTTGCTTTTATAAAAGCGTGTGTTTTTGTGTAAAATGAATGAGACTAGAAGCATGAATATATGGCCAGAGAAATGAGGTCTAATTCCCCAAAGTTTCCGATGTGGGATAAAACACTTTACTCTTTAACCACTAAGCAAATAAGCTTATGGCTTTTACATGAGCCCAATGGCCCATTTCTCATTCACATTCATTCAATTTAATAAGCCCATTGGCTTTATTAAAAATTGATCCAACAATCCCCCACATGAATAGAAATGATTATAAACATACGAAGACTCGACAGACTCGACTGACTAGACTTACTAGACTCTCTAGATTGACTAGACAGACGGATTTTTCGAGAGTATAAACGAAAATTCACTGTGTCTGAGAAGGTAGCATTTTTTCAGCTTTGAACCACTCATTGTTAATATTTGTCGGGTTTACTTGGCCAGGAGGTGAACATGATGTCTTGAACCACCCGGATTTTGATGTAAACCGAGACAACAGCTATAACCCAGCTTCATTTCTCGTAGAACTTAGTTCTCTATTGTGTTCATTTTGGCCTTGAACATGCTTGGTTTTTCGTGAGTGAACTTGGAGAATATAGCATTACCTTTATTCTCCTAGAAACGGCCCTCATTTCACACTCAATAGGTGATCTGCATCATGTTTCTTTAAGAAGTATCATGTCATACTCCACTAGTGCAAAGCTATGGAATCATTAAAAGCCAACGCTTATCCTCAATATTCACATGTAGCACTGCTTTATAATCCTAGGAACTAGGCAGAGACATAGTCTCACAATGCCCAATTTTGAATCAGTTCAACTTCGTTTTCCCTTTGAACCTAGATCTTGGGATCTCCAGTCACATAGGTGGGGTGTCCGTAAAATGTCATCTTTGTCTATAGGCTTTAAACCCATTCCTTTTGATGATTTTAGAATTTGATCTCGCGGCAAACCTTTGGTGAACGGATCCGCTAAGTTATCAGCCGACTTGATGTAATCTATCGTAAGTACACCAGATCAATTGTCTAATGGTCTTATGTCGTCTTCTTATATGACAAGATTTACCGTTATATAGGTTACTCAGTGTCCGAGAGATAGCCGACTGGCTATCACAGTGTACACGCAAAGCTGGCACTGGTTTTTTCCACATCGGGATATCTTCTAGGAAGTTTCGAAGCCACTCTGCTTCCTCCGCAGCTTTATCTAAAGCTATAAACTCTGACTCCATGGTTGATCTGGCCAGGAGTGTTTGTTGGGAAGATTTCCAGGATACTGCTGCACCAGCAAGAGTAAAGACATATCCACTCGTGGATTTGGAGTTTCTGGATCCTGATATCCAGTTGGCATCACTATACCCTTCCAATAGTGCATGTTCTTTACCAAAATGCAGCCCATAACTTTTAGTGTATCGTAGATAATTCAATACTCTAGTTATGGCCTTCCAAAGAGTATGGCCTGGATTACTCCTGTAGCAACTTAGTACATTTACTGAGTGCGCTAAATCGGGTATAGTACAATTGGTTAAGTACATAAGGCTTCCGATGACTCTTGCATACTCCACTTGTGACACGGCTTCACATGAATTCTTTGTCAAATGAAGTTGAGGGTCAAGCGGAGTTTTTGCAGTCCCATTTGAGTAGGTCTTAAACTGCTCTAAGATTTTTGTAGCGTAATGGTCTTGAGACAGAATTATTCCTTTGGAATTTCGAATAATCTTAATTCCTAGAATTACATCCGCTAATCCCATGTCTTTCATATCAAACTTCCCACTGAGCATATTTTTCGTCTGTTTGATTATGTCTTTGTTGTTTCCCATGATGAGCATATCATCAACGTACAAACACAACAACACGTATCCATGTGGAGTACTTTTGATGTAGATGCATTTATCACATTCATTAATGTGGAAGCCATTTGACATCCTTACCTTGTCAAATTTTTCATGCCATTGTTTCAGAGCTTGTTTAAGTCCGTATAATGACTTCACAAGTCTACACACTTTCCTCTCTTTTCCAGGAGCGACATAACCCCCGGGTAGATTCATATATAATTCTTCCTCTAAATCTCCATTTAGAAAAGCAGTCTTGACATCCATTTGATGGATTTCAAGGTCTCTTAATGCTGCAATCCCAATCAGCATACATATCGAAGTTATTCTCGTCACCGGAGAATAAGTGTCAAAGAAATCCAGTCCTTCCTTTTGACAAAATCCTTGCACCACAATGTTGGCCTTATACTTGTCTATAGAACCATCAATTTTTAACTTTGTAGTGAAGACCCATTTGCACCCAAGAGGTTTACAACCTTGCGGTAAATCTACTAACTCATAAGTATGATTTTGCATAATGGAGTTGATTTCACTATTAACGGCTTCCTTCCAAAAAGGAGCGTCTGGTGTAGACATGGCTTCAGTGAAATTTCTCGGTTCATTCTCTAAAAGAAAGACCATTAAGAAATCTTCACCATAAGATTTTTCCTTATGAGCTCTTTTGCTACGTATAGGTTCATCTTCAACCTCTTCTCCATCATCTAAAAATGTGCCATAAGTGCTCGCATCATTTACAGAGGTAATTGCATCTCTTTCTTCACGAGTTCGTTTCAGATTTTTATCTTTACACGGAAACACGTGCTCAAAGAAAGAAGCATTCCTTGATTACATGACTGTATTAACATGGATATCCGGTACGTCTGATTTATGAACCAGAAACCGATAAGCACTACTATTGTGTGCATATCCGATGAAAATACAATCCACCGTCTTAGGTCCAATTGTGACCTTTTTAGGAGGTGGCACTGCGACTTTTGCCAGGCACCCCCACACTTTCAGGTATTTGTATGAAGGTACAATACCTTTCCAAAGTTCATCTGGTGTTTTAGTAGTGACTTTGTGCGGTATTTTATTGAGGATATAATTTGTGGTAAGCAACGCTTTCCCCCATGTTCTGTGGTAATCCAGATTCCTGCAACATTGCATTCATCATCTCTTTAAGAGTTCGGTTTTTTTTTTCCGTTCCGCAACTCCATTAGATTCAAGTGAATAGGGAACGGTCGTTTGATGGATAATGCCATGTTCTTTACAGAACGCATCGAATGGTCCATCATATTCGCCTCCTCTATCACTTCGAACTATCTTTATAGTTCTATCGAGTTGATTTTCAACCTCGATTTTATACTCCTTGAATTTTTCAAGGCTTCATCTTTGCTTCTTAGCAAATAGACATAACAATATTTTGTACTATCATCTATGAAAGTCACAAAATATTTACCGCCTCGAGTTTGAACAAATTTTAAATCACAAATCTGTGTGAATCAAACTGAAAGGTTCAATTGTTCTTTCTACACGAGGGGATGGGGTTTTTGTGAGTTTAGCCTGTACGCATACTTCACATTTGATTTGCATTTCAAAATTAGGTTCAATTTAATCAATCTTTGTACATATTTATAATTCACATGACCTAACCGTTCATGCCAAATATTAAAAGACTCAACCAAATAAGCAACTGGATCATTCTTATTGATTGAAACATATGTTACAACATTTTTGGGTAGGACTGTCATTACATTCATTTTGACCAGTCCTCCGGTAACATATCCCTTGCCCAAGTACACCTCATGTTTCTTGAGCACCAGTTTGTCCGACTCGAAAGTAACAAAAAATCCGGCGGCGCTAATAAGCGTCCCATAAATTAGATTCTTTTGCATGTCTGGCACATGTTTGACATTTTTGAGAATTATCTTATGTCTCGAGGTCATCTTGAGTTTCACTTAGCCACAACCTTCAATCTTGGACGAGCCGGTGTTACCCATTAACAGTCGCTCCTCACTCTTGCATTTTTGATAAGTGCTAAACATACCTCTATCAATGCATATCTGAGTGGTGGCACCTGTGTCGTACCACCAATCTTTCGGGTTGTCCTCAACCGTGTTGACCTCTGTGACCATAGCGCACATGTCATCTTGAATCAGGTTGGCCAGAGCCTTCCCTTTGTCTTTGCGTTTGTCAATTAATCTTGCTACGACTTGCGCTAGCTTTATTACTAACCTTGTCACGCATGTGACACTTTCCCAAGAACTTCATTGCACCCTTTCGCTTCATAAAGCTAATATAGGCTTTCATGGATTTTTTCCTTCTCCCCTTGTCCTTGTGAACAACAACATTAGCAGTGTGCTCACACTGAACACCATCTGCCTTGCGGTTTCGAGACTCGATCCGCAGCCTGACTATCAAGTCTTCAAGGGAAATTGCATTCCGCTTGTTGATATTCTCATATTTTACTTGTTTTAGCATGCATTTTACTTAGTGTTTTGAGTCACATGCATGCATAATCATTGTTTTCTTTAGTGTTTTAGTCTTAATTAGAGTCTAGGGTATTTTGCATTAGGTCATAGTGAGTCTTGCATCATTTGGAGTGTTTTCTAGGTGTTTGGAGACATTTTGGGGATGTTTAGAGTGATGGAGCAAAAGAGAATGCAAGGGTCACCTGAGGTGTCTGAAAGATCTGTCCAGACGAAGGGTTTCCAATCGGAATTAGCTTCGAAGGCCTGCATGAAATGGATGGGAAAATGAGTTAGCTGTCGACTAGAGGTGGTTTGAAGGCATTCGGATGAGTATCTCAGGAGATATGGTGATGTTACTAAAGGTATGTCCGTTTGACCGCGAGACCTTCGACCAACGCCGACCAGCTCTGGGTCAATACCATTGGGTCGGTATGACACCAGGGACCAGTACCGACCAGAAAACCCTCTCAATACTGACCAACTACTGGTCGGTACAGAACCAAAACCTTCCCCACATCGGCTAGCTCCCAAGCAGTATCTTCCGTCTGGTATCGGAACAGAAATTTGTGCCGACCCAAGCTTCCTCTCATGCCGGCCAAGACACGCTCGGCATACAGCTTCATGATGGGCAGTACCGCCCAGCTCCCAAGCGGTACACACCACTTGGTATTAGGACAGTGGTGAGTACCGGCCCAGCTCTCTTACTTGCCTCCGTCCGGCACCACCAACCGATACAAGTAAGAAGACCCGTACCGACCCGCCTCCAAGCGGCACTCTCGACCGGCACAAGTACAAAGGCTGTACCGACCCGACCATTACCGACCGAAGCTCGGTCGGTACAACACCTCAAGCCAGACCCGACCGGGTCAACACCCGGTTTGTCCCGGGTTGACCCGGTCCGCCCAAGACTTTTTATAAATAGTCCAAACCTAATTTTTTAGGGGGCTATGCTTTCTTTTCTCTTTCTTTTTGCAAAGAAAACTCCTAGTAGGGTTCTTAGATTTTTGTAAGAGATATCTTGAGTTTTTATGCAATCTAAAGTTTACATTTCTCAATCTCTCTAATCTCTCTTCTCATTAATCATCTAGTCATGGGATCTAACACTTTTCTTATGAGATTTGTTGGTTCCACCATGATTAGTGAGTAGTCCCCTTTGGATCATTTGGGTTTGGTAGGTTTGGGGGTTTCTCTTGTTAATCTTTGATGTCTAGATCTTAATTATATTGTTTCCTTTCTTATTTAGTGCTTATAATGCTATGGCTTGAGTAAGTTAAATCTAGATCATAGGGAATTTCATGGACACAAGGTGTTTGATGAAATTCCTCAATGAACTAAATAAGAGATTTTCATGCTTAGCTCATGAGAATGAATGTCTAAGGTGAATTTTAGCTAATGGAACTTGTGTTTAATGCTTGCTAATTACTTGTTCACAAATGAGAATTTGATCTTGATTGGGTAATTAGTGAAGTGATTAGTGCTTAGAGATTAGATTAATCTTGATTAGTGTTCTAGGCTTAAGGAAATGCACTTGTGTGATTGTATAAACATCACTGCTTAGTTTGAGATTCCCCCAAATCAATTACCTTACCCAAAGATCCTCTTTTAATCATTGTCTTAATCTTGTTTAGCTCTCACTTGTTTGTTTTATTTAATTTGAATCAATAGGTTGTTAAAACTCAAAACCAACTTGTTTAGCTTAAATTAGAGAGTTTCTTGCATTCTTGTTGCTTTGAACTAAACCCCAATTGGATTGACATCTAAAATTTTGCAATGACATGAGCATACTTATCCATTGGCGCCGTTGCCATTTGGGGTTCTAGTTTAGTCAATAGGATTTAGATTCTTTTTGAGATTAACCTTTTATTTTCTTTGTTTACTAATCTCCCTATCTAGTTTTCGTTTTTCGTATAGGTGTATGAACACAAGGGCTAGAGGTGGACATAACCTTGTTGAGCAAATTGACGACATACATCTCTTGGAACGTGGGATTAGAGAAAGGAGATAAAGAAGACCAGCTCAACAAATTGAGAGGTTGGGTATGGAGCACGTTGAGGAAGCTCCGGTTGCTCACAACAATGCAAACATGGACAATGCTCAAGCACAAGGGAATGGTGGCCATGACAACCACCAAGCTCACAATGAGAACGTGGCTAACATGCCACCCACCACCACCTGCCCGTAATGCTAGAGATCCAAACCACCCACCACGAGCCCAAAATATTGTTGGAGCGGGTGATGCGGCCAATGCTTATGTGAACCGCCAAGGCATACAACCACCACCGATGGAAGACAACAATTTTGAGGTCAAGATGGATCTCATTAACATGGTACAAAGGCAACAAGTTCCATGGCTTGCCGGTGGAAGACCCCTTGGATCATCTTGATCATTTCGATAGAGTTTGTGGATTGACAAACATGAGTGGAGTCTCCGAGGATGGCTTCAAACTCCGACGTTTCCCATTCTCACTTGGAGATAAGGCACACCAATGGGAGAAAACTCTACATCAAGGGTCTATTACTACATGGGATGAATGCAAGAAGGTTTTCCTTGCCAAGTTTTTCTCACCTTCAAGGACGGCAAAGCTTAGAAACGAGATTTCGAGCTTCACTCAACGCTCCAACGAGACATTCAATGAGGAGTGGGAAAGATTTAGAGGATACACCATGCAATACCCACATCATGGCTTCAATAATGCATATCTATTGAGCACACTCTACCGTGGAGCGCTTCCAAAGATAAGAATATTGCTAGACACCGCTTCTAATGGAAACTTCTTGGCCAATGAGGTGAATGAAGCAATGGAGTTGGTAGAGAACCTTGCATTAAGTGATGGAACCTATAGTGATGAGTATGATCGGGCTACAAGGTTCACAAGTGATTTTGATGAGCAAAGGAGAACCAGAGAAATGAAGTCTCTAAGCGAAAGAATGGATAAGCAATCTACCATGATTGAGAAGCAAGCCACTGTGATTGACAAGCTTCTCCATGCTTCTCAAAAGTCGGTTCACTTTGTTGGTGATTTTGAAGGCAATCAAGGGTTCCAAGAACAAATGGTAGATTTGAGTAATCAAGAGGAAGTGCATTACGCCAGGAACCACGGCGGCTACCAAAGAGGTTTCAACAACAATCAACAACAAAGCTTTGTTCCTCAAAATCAGTTTCAAGGGAACCAAGGAGGCTACCACAACAAAGCTCCTTTCATGCCTCCACCCGGTTTTCAACAAGCACAAGGTAACAACTCTATTACTCAAGACCTTGATATGCAAAACGTGCTTCAACAACTTCTTCAAGGTCAAGCTAATAGAGCAATGGATATAAGCAAGAAGATGGAGGAAATCCATATCAAAGTGGCTTGCTCCTATAATGATCTCCACAAAAAGATTGAGACATTGAGCTCCAAAGTGCAACAAATGGAGACCAAGGGAGCCACTTCTTCATCACCTCATCCCCAAGGTTATTTACCCGAGAAGGCAATACAAAACCCAAAGGAGTATTGCAATGCCACTTCCTCCAATGATGAGCATGAACGCATAATTGAGAAGTTTTTAGGGCTAATCTCTAGTCCAAAGATGATGCCCTTCCATCTAGAGAGCTTCCCTTAAATCTCAATGAGGAAATTGAGCAACAAGGTGGGGAGGTGACCTTTGGGAAAGAGGGTGATGTTGTCTTTGTTGAAGAAAAGGGTAAAGGCATACATGAAGAACAAGTGATCTCTATGCAAATGGAGGTTGAGAAGTCTCTCAAGGACTTGGTTAAGAAGAAAAACGTGGAGACACTTGTCGTGTCTAAGAAAGAAGCCTCTTGCATGGTACCTTCTCCATATGAGCCTCCACTTCCATTTCTTGGTCGTTCTCTCACCAAGGCACAAAAGAAAGTGCTTTTAAGCTTCAATTCAAGGAAAACATGGATAAGATTGGAGCACCTTTGCCTAGTGAGAGTGACTTAACTCAAGTCTCACAACACCAAAATTTCATCAAAAGCATACTTGAGAACCGAGAGAAAGTGGAAGAGCTTATGACGGTCTTTGATTCACCAAGCATATCAAAGGTTGAGCCTAAGTCTATCCCTAAGCTTGGAAACCCCGGTAAGTTCTCCATCACTTGCTCTCTTGGAGACTTGAAGATAGATGATGCTTTGTGTGACTCGGGCTCGAGTGTAAACGTCATGTCTTTAGAGATGGTTAAGAGTCTTGGGATCAAGAGTATGGAAGATTACCCCTCCACCATCACGTTTGGAGACTCTTCTTCAAAGAAACCGCTTGGCCTCGTTGAAGACTATCCTCTCAAGATCGGAGAGTGTCTTGTACCAACGGACTTCATTGTCATGGAGATGGGACAAACCAAAAATCTCCCTCTCCTTCTTGGGACTCTGTTCCTCAATACCACCAGTGCAAGCATAGACTTCGTGAACAATAGGGTAGTACTCAAAAACGTAAATGATCAGCTCTTCTACCCAATGAAGCCTCCATCATATGGGATTTGCGGGGCGATCACTTGTGAGGATAATGGGGTTCAAGCTCCAAGAGTTGAGTATGTGGGTATTTGTGCAGCGGTGGGTTATGATAATGATGAGGAAGCCCTTGCATTGAATGGTGAGTGCCTAGAGTCCCTTTTCCATACCGCAATGGAGAATGGAGTTGAAAGTAGCAAGAGTGCTAAGAAGGAGACAAGGACCAAGGCCAAGGAGAACTCGCCAAGCAAGATTGATGGGGATAGATCCATGCTAGACCAGCCCTCTACCGTGACACTCACCCCTTGGAAACATGAAGATGGGGTGATTGAATACAAGGTCAAGTGTAGGGGACGGTCCAAGCCTTTTGCCTCGGTCAAAGCAACCCTCACACCGGAGCTTAAAGAGAAGGGGCAAGCCGGTCTTCAAGAGGTCATGAGCAAGGTACTTAAGCTTGAGCTCAAAGATCCACCAAGGAGTGCCAACAATCCTCTCACACCCGCCTAAAAGGGTAACAAACGTCGAGCTTAGTGACGTTAAACGAAGCGCACTTGGGAGACATTCCCATGTTTATCTTTGTAAATACTTTCTATCTTTTTAAGTGCTTTTTGATTTTTTGGTTAAGTGGTTGCAAGGATCTTGATGGTGACAAGGTCGTGGCAAAGCAACGGCATTTGAAGTTGGAAAACTCCCCATTCTCTCCATTCCCATAGACCCACTCCTCTATTATAAGTAGCTCTTTTCTTTTTAGTCTTTGCATTTTATCTTTTGTTTTGGTCTCTCTTTTGAATTTCTTTCACACCGAGACATTGTGATTTAAGTTTGGAGGAGGGACTGGTATCTAATCTTGTTCTTTGTATCTTATTTTTGATTTTGTATCTCTTGAGTCTAATGCATATCATGCATTCACTTATGACATAGAAAACTCATAAAAATCTAATTTTTTTGAAATTTTGCAACACAAAAAAGTCATCTAGTTGCATTTCATGTGTAGGACCGAGTCTAGTTTTCATGTAGGGTGCATTGCATATTGCATTTGGGAGAAATGAGGAGCTAGAGTATAACTTTGAGAAATTAATTCAACGCCCATGTTCGTAGTTGTCTAATGCATGCTAGTGAGTTTGAAAATAAGGATGCACCATCTTTAGATCTCATGCATTGATGTTCTCGTCTTGATTGAAGCAAGTTGTTGAAACATTTCGGGTTTAACCCTATAGTTCTACTGCAAGAGCACAACTAATCGAAGTAGTAATGTAGGGATCGAATCCACAAGGACCAAGTGCAATACTACGAGAATGCAGGAGAAAAGTAAATCTAAGACGAATGCAATTATTTATGGGTTGTAACTTCTAAAATCTAAGAATGACTGTTAAAAACGATGTAAATTCAAGAGAGAAAAGCGCTAGGCCCAGGGTCAATTCGCAGGAAACATGAATAACAATTAAAGTATCTTAAACAGGGGAAGCATTACAAATCGTTCTAGAAGTCAAACCTAACGATAGATTAACCTTTTCCCAAAGTATTAATCCATATGCTTAGATCTATATCTAACTTCCGTTGAATTCAAAAGTCCTAAGCATGCATTCTAGTCCGATTTGATAAGTTCACAAAACACCTTAACATCAACTCCCATTGGCTAAGGATATTTTGCCCTTCTAGGTTCTTTAAGGTATTTAAACAAACACTTTCGGTGCTTTAGACATCATAAGATCATGAACTAAGTGATCAATCTAGTTCAAGCGCTAAGAACAACCTAGATGAAGAATCCAATAGATAATTCCCTATTTAATCAACCCTAACTATCGATTCATGAAATCCTTTGAAACCCTAAACCTAACTAAACGACTACTCGCTCATAGTTGCAGAGAAAATACAGAGAGATGAAGAAAAACTCATGATCAAATAAATAGAAATCCAAAGGGGTTCAGAAATCTTCTCAAGAGATGTAGAGTCAGAGATTCGTCTCCCCAAAGCTTTCAAGAGAAAAATCAAAGGGTCTCGATGAAAAATAAAAGCGTAACCTAAACAGTGGCTAAAAATAGGTATAAATAGGTCTCTAGTCGTTCAAGGTCGAAATTGGGTGGATTTGGGCCAAAACAGGAAAAGTCGAATTTCCTTTTTTCCTACGGGACTGGATCGGATGATCCATGTTTCTTGAATCGGTTGATTTGATGCCCGCGGATGGGTCATCTCTGCGCATGCTCCTTTTGCTCGCCAGGCTAGATCGTCTTCACGAAAATTGGCATAACTTTTGATCGCACTGTTGGAATGACCTCAAACCACTTCCAAATGAAAGTGAATCCATTGCTCTATCGTGTATCAAAATTTGAGCTCAATCCATTGGTAGGAAATCCTTCAAAGAATGCCAAACTTCTGATGTCTCTGCATGATTCTACATCTCCATATGCTCATTTGCACCCAAAACAGCTCATTCTCTCCCAAAGTGACATAAAACCTAAAAAGACTCGATAAAGGACTAAAAGACTCTAAAAAAAAACTTTGACTCGATAAAAGACACAAAACCAGGGTTAGAAACCGGTAAAAACACGGTTTATCAACTCCCCCAGAATTAGTGTTTTGCTTGCCCTCAAGCAAACAGAAAACCAAGTAAGAAGAAGAGGTTTGAAAACGCGGAGACTCACCTTCTCTATAGAACACTGCAATGACCTTCCAACTTAGTAATCCACATATTGTCGAACCAACTCCAGATCGAACCACCATGTACTTCTCCTCATGAATCGCAGCTTTCCCATATTTAACTCATAGTCTCATATAATAATCCAAAAGCCATCATTGCTGAGTCTCATCAAAAGATCATAGTGCTAAGAACCTTATAGACTCTTTCTTTTTCGATACCATGACAAGCCAACCACACAACCTTTGGTACTCTTTCCCTCCCCCAGACTTATTCTTTTCTCATTCTCTTTTTTTTTTTTTTTTATTCAAAGGTATAGGCGAATAATGGTATCTCTAGAAATTTTCCTAAACTTCGCTTCCAACCTTAGTGTGATAATTTCTTTCGAAGTAAAATAATGGGATCGATATAAATTTTCCTAGCCCTTTACCCAAAAGAAAATAATTTCATCTTTTCTGCTTTACTTTAAACAAGGGAGAGGAGTACCATACTTTCACACATGTTGTCTTGTCAATTATAAATGACGAATCTAACTCTGAAGACACCAATCACAATGATGAGGTAAAAGGAAGAGCTCAGAAACTAGCTCAAGCTTTTTGAATTTTCCTGGAAACATGGATGCCTCTGATTAACTGGTCAGCCTTTAGATTTTTTATTAGTCTGATCTGAAGCTAACTCTGGAACAATGGTCACTTAGATCAAAAATTAGAACAGGGAATCAAAGATTGTGATCATCATCTCCAACAAATTTTGACTCAATAAAACGACTCAAGAAAAACACCAAAATGACTCAAGAGAGAAAACAAAAGAAAGAAAACAACGTTAGTAACGACAGAGACCCTCCCCCAGACTTACTTCACACCGTCTCGGTGTGAAAATAAACAAGAGAGACGGTATAAACAGACACAAAAAGATAAAATAAAAGAAAACTTACCGGTGGATTGCCTCCCACCAAGCGCTTGTTTAAAGTCGCTAGCTTGACTTTGGCTCAGGTATCAATCATGATGAGCATGATAATTTGCCCCAAAACAAGTTCCACAGTCAAACATCTCCAGCTTCAGAATTCTGCTTATCATACCCTTAACAACTTCTTTTCCTTTCTCCTTTAGCTTCGAAGTGATGCAAGAGACGTGTTTGGGAGCTCCTCGAGTGGGTATGGCTTTGTAGAAGACCTTTTTGTCAATTAGAGAATGAGATTCTCTTAATGGGCATGTCTAGAACTGCACCCACTGTGGCCATGAATTGTCTTCCAAGGATCAAAGGCATATTAGAAACTTCACTCATCTCCACAACCTGAAAATCAGTAGGAACCAGACAATCGCCTACTTTAACAAGCAAATCAGGGATGGTACCATATGGATCGTGGTGGAAGAGTTTGCAAATGCGAGAGTCGCATTAGAAGGTTTTATATCAGCAGTTCCCAACCTCTCTACAATAGCCTTTGACATGAGATTCACGCTAGACCCAAAATCAACCAGAGCCTCTCTAAATTCAACACCAGAAATAGTGCATGGAACAGAGAACTTTCCAGGATCTTCAATCTTAGACAACTGCTTCATTGGTGGTGGTGTGCTCCTTGCCTTGATGAAGAGTGACTTAACCTCTTCTAAAGTTTCTCTGCAATTCTTGAAGAATTCTAACAAAGGTCGGTCTTCCAAGGCATTTTCAAATGAGAATTCATGGGGAATCCTCCTCACCAACTTATCAAAACCATACTGCTTCTCTGCACTAATAGGATTTCTGGGGTGTCTAGGGGGCATAGGGTACGAGATCTTGGGTACATATGGTCGTGTGCTTCTCCTCTGCTACAACATCTTGTGTTTCCCGATCATCCATCAACTCAGGTGCATTCTCCATCTCATCATCAACCATTACCGCGATGCAATGCTCTATGGGATTTGTCTTAATTTTTCCAGGAAGATTTCCTGGCTGCCTCCTAATAGCGTCTGCAGTCTGAGCTACCTGAGTATCAGGCTTCTTCACATGAGCCTGGATGGTTTCGAACTTGCTGTTGAGATCTTGGTACATCCCATCTACCTTGACATTCATCTCATTAGCCGTCTTCTGTTGATTTATCATCAATTAAAGCATCATTGCTTCAAGCTTAGATTCCTGATTGGGCTGAGAATTAGAGAACTGCTGTTTCTGCTGAAAACCACCCTGATTCTAGAAATTGTTTTGCCCCTGATTTTGCACGAACGGTTTTTCCTGAAAATTTTGTGCAAATGGCTTATGTCCCTGATTCTACACGCTTGTCTGCTGAAATCCCTTAAAGAAAATGCTGACGTCTAGTTTTGCACGAATGGTTTCGGCTGAAAGTTGTGCAGTCCCTGATTTTGCACGCCTGGCTGCTGTGGATAAACATGATCTTGAGGATTCTCAACATTCATGCTTTTGTAGGAAAGATTGGGATGACTCAAGTAGTTATGGTTGAACCCTCTGTTGAAGAATCCCTTGTTCTGCACGTAGTTCACCTCACCTTGCTCATCTTGTCCCCCTTCATAGGCCTCGTAATGGTACTCATCATCTCCAGTGTCCTCGCAATAGTTAACACCTTTTTGATTGCTTTGGAGAAGCAATGTCAAGTTGTTAACTTTGGCAGTCAAATCAGCTATCGCGCCCGTCTCAACACTGTTAACACGTCGTGTCCTATCGTACTCAGGATTACGATGGCTCGAGCTTGAAGCAAGGTTCTCAATAAGCTCATACGCTTCTTCCTTAGTCTTGGTCATAAAATCACCATTACTTGCAGCGTTCAGAGAGTTCTTAAAATCCCAATCGACTCCATCATAGAAAATATTCAGCACTTGCTCATCTGAGTAGCCATGGTGAGGACACTCTCGCAGATATTCCCTGAATCGTTCCCAAGCCTCATTGAAAGCTTCACCTCCATTCTGCTTGAACTGAGTGATCTTTACCCAGAGAGCAGCTGTTTTCGACTTGGTGTAGAATTTATCCAGGAATGCTGATCTGGTTGCTTCCCAAGTAGTCAAAGAACCAGGTTCAAGAGATTTCAGCCATCTCAGTCACTCAAAGAACAAGAGAAGAGCTTGCACTTCAAGTAGTCTGCAGGGACTCCATTCCAGCTTGTCGTGCTGCAAATCTCCTTGAATGTCTCTATATGATCCATAGGATTTTCTGAAGCTTTCCCATAGAACAAATGCTGCTGGACAAGAGAGATGATATAAGACTTGATCTCAAAGTTCTGCCTCTGAATAGGCGGTGGGCAAATAGCAGCCCTGTCTTGATAGAACGCATGAGGAGTGTCGACAGCACCAATTGCTTGGCGTGGAGGAGGTTGTCGAGCATTCCTCTGGTCTTGTGCAAGCCGGTTCGCAGTAATTCGAGCTTGCAGCTGTCTCTGTTGTGCTGCAGCAACTTATCTATGAAACTCCTCAGCTTGCTCTCTGGAGCAGCAGCAGCGTCACCGTCATGAGCATGGAGAAGAGGGTTTATGGGATTTCCTTCCGCATCATACTCGATCTGATTGTTGCCATCGACGAGTGAATTCTACTAGTTAGCAGGAGGAAAGTAAATCTAAGACGAATGCAATTATTTATGGTTTGTAACTTCTAAAATCTAAGAATGACTGTTAAAAATGATGTAAATTCAAAAGAGAAAAGCGCTAGGCCCATGGTCAATTCGCGGGAAACATGAATAACAATTAAATTATCTTAAACAGGGGAAGCATTACGAGTCGTTCTAGAACTCAAACCTAACAGTAGATCTATGAAGACTAACTCCCGTTGAATTCAAAAGTCCTAAGCATGCATTCTAGTCCGATTTGATAAGTTCACAAAACACCTTAACATCAACTCCCGTTGGCTAAAGATGTTTTGCCCATCTAGGTTCTTTCAGGTATTTAAACAAACACTTTCAGTGCTTTAAACATCCTAAGATCATGAACTAAGTGATCAATCTAGTTCAAGCCCTAAGAACAACCTAGATAAATAATCCAATAGATAATTGATATATCATGGTTTTTACCCATTTTTAGCCATGATATAGGTCTTGTTTTTAGAGTCTTTTTAGTGTTTTTGTAGTCTTTTAGTGTCTTTTCAGCTTTTAGGTACGTTTGGAGCATAATTGGAGATATTGAAGCATTATGGAGCTTTTTGGAGCAAAACAGAGATCATGTAGCTGAGAAGTCGATTTGAAGCCCGAGTATCGACCGATACCACTTATGGTATCGATCGATACCGACTGCAGAGAAACAAGAGTCGCGACTTTTCTGAAGTTTGAAGAAACTGCTCCTTAGTCCAGAAGACTTTAATAATTACAATAAGCCCCAAAACGTGTGTTAGCATTATAATTAGGTTTTTCAGCCACTTTTGTTGGCTAAGCTTTATTTCACTTTGGTTTTCTGTGAGAGAGATTTTTAGAGAGACAATTCTGAACCCCTTGTTTCTTATTGATTTCTTTTATGCAATTCTATTCATCTATGATTTCTGTTCCATTAATCATGTCTGAGTAGATCTCCTTTTAGGTTTAGGGTTTTCTTATAAATGATTTCATTGAGTGCTGGTAATTGATTAGTTAGGATTCATAATCTGAATTAGTTCTTCACCATAAGTTGTTCTCAAAGCTAATTCTAGGTTGACGAATCTGGAACTTAGATCTTAGGTTAATCGATTAGGCACGACAGTGCAATTGATAATCTGACAGAACTTAGGGTGAGCAAAATAGCTATCCGCAAAGAGATTTAGTTTAGTTGTTTTGTGAACATATCAAACCTGAACATTAAAGCTGGTTTAGATCTTTAAGATTTGCAAAGAAATTTGGGATTCTGGGATTTAGACTTAGATAATTCTCCCAATGACAGTTGGTTGATTATAGCTTAGTGATTTGAGTTCAAGAACCGTGCATAACCTGAATCCTGATTAATTGGTTTATCTGCATTCTCTGATTTCCTGAGAAACACCCTGAGCCTATATTCTCTTCATCGAATTTAATCAACTCTTTTATTGTTTATTGCTTTCTGTTTCAACTGAATTGCTTAGCTTAATTCGAAACTAATTGATCTATTGTGTGATTCTCTTGAGTCTTTGTGGTTCGACCCCTACTATACTGCAACTACAACTTTAGTACTTTTAGGGTATTAATTTTGAGCTTATCAATAATTCCCTATTTAATCAACCCTAACTATGGATTCATGAAATCCTTTGAAACCCTAAACCTAACTAAACGACTACTCGCTCATAGTTGCAGAGAAAATACAGAGAGATGAAGAAAAACTCATGATCAAATAAATAGAAATCCAAAGGGGTTCAGAAATCTTCTCAAGAGATGTAGAGTCAGAGATTCGTCTCCTCAAAGCTTACAAGAGCAAAAGCAAAGAGTCTCGATGAAAAATAAAAGCGTAACCTAAAAGGTGGCTAAAAATAGGTATAAATAACTTCAAATCACTTCCAAATGAAAGATAGGCCATTGCTCTATCGTGTATCAACATTTGAGCTCAATCCATCGGTGGGAAATCCTTCAACGGATGCCAAACTTCTGACGTCTCTGCATGATTCTGCATCTTCATATGCTAATTTGCACCCAAAACGGCTCATTCTCTCCCAAAGTGACCTAAAACCTGAAAAGACTCGATAAATGAGTAAAAGACTAAAAAAAAACTTTGACTTCGATAAAAGACACAAAACAAGGGTTAGAAACCGGTAAAAACACAGTTTATCAGTTGTGAATTGATTTAAAACCTATTAATAAGAACTTTAAGCTTGACTTGCAATTATCGTGTTTGTGCATCTTTGAATGAACTTGTGGATACCCATATACATACTTGGATCTTCTTTTCCCTTTTTACCACCCTTGTGGATCCAAGTAGTCATATCCCATCTTTGGAATGGTTCCCCATACCTTGAACTAAACCTCCTTTCTAGCCTATATCTTTCGTGAGTGATGGAGAGGCCTACTTTTTGAGCAAACTTGGCAAAAATTGTTAGGTTTAAGGCGACAATGATGGATTCTCATGTAGATCTAGCTCCAACATCAAGGGGCTAGTCTAGTGATAAGTTAGCTAGGATGGGAAGTCTTGGGGTGTTGATTTGGGACGTGGGTGAAACAACAAAAGAACGGTGGAACGGAAAAAGAAAGATGGGGAGAAAGCGAAAAGGGGGATGCAATAATGTGAAGTGGTTGGTGAGATTGTTTAAGAATAACTCTTAGTGATAGATTTGGCCTCAAAGTGCAAAGTGAAAAAGAAAAAAGCCAAAAATTGGCTAAGGCATCAAGTGATAACTACAAAAAAATTGTTACAAAAAATTTCGTCACAATAACAATTATTTCGTCACAATATAGATATTGTGACGTATTTGTGACTATTTGAGAACGGTCACAATACGATCGTCACAAATATTTTTGGTAACAAAAACGTCACAATGTTGTGACGAATTTATATATTAACATTTCCGTCACTATGAGCAACGAAATACAAAAATAACAAAACCGTTACAATTACCAACAAAAAATAACATCACAAAATCATCATATTATGTGACTATCATAATGTCTTAATTCCGTCGTTCATTATGACATAATTTTAGTTTCAAACCGTCACAAATGAATACTAAAATTTCATCACTAATCCATCTTCATTTACAACTATTTCATTCATAATTTTTTCACGCTTTATTACTAAAATATCGTCATAATTCAGTTTTAATTAGCTATTTATTTGCATATAAAATTTGTCACAGTTTTTAACTAAATTATCGTCACACTTACGTCCCTAATTTTTGTCATGATTATTTACTAAATTATTGCCAGAGGCCATACATGTCTATTGTCACACTCACAAGTCACTACCATTCATGTATTGTATGGCTATATTACATTGTAGTTATTCATTATTATTATTACTGTAATTAAAAAATACATAAAAATAAAAACGATATCATAAGGAAGATGGTGTTTTGGGACTTCGACTGCGTCTGGCGATCCGGAATCTCTCCCAAAAAATCCCATATTGAAACTGCCTTCTTCTTTTTCGATGATTTCTCTCACCACCGGCTCCGATCTGCTCCGCCTGTATCCTTTACCCTTCGATCTGTTCTCTATTGAACTCCATCTCATTGCCCAACCCAGGCTTTCATCTTTCTCCTCCTCCGACAAGATCGCTCGCCCTTCCTCTCCTCGCTACGGACCAGATGGCGAGATACACACACTACCACAACACCGGCGATGGACGGTGACAGCATCGGCTACGATCAGCTCCCTCTTTCTCTTTAACCCCGACGACATGCTCTCTCTCTAAGATGGCGGCGGCATTTATACACACGTGCATCTCCTCTTGTCATTTAGGGGTTTTAGGTTAATGGGCTCTAATTGGACTTCAAGGTTTAATGTATTTATTTGTTTTTCAACAGCCGGAAAACGTAAGTTTTATAAACGTAACCTTTATAAACGTAAGATCTATCGTATATACATGTATATATATTATATAAATATTATTAATATTAAATACTACTTATTGAATATCCGTAATAAATAAAATTTCTTTTTAATATTAATTTTTTAGTATAGACAAAAAATATTAATCTACAGCATATAACTAATGTTTACCTATTAAACTTTTATTTAGAAAAAGTAAGAACCAAAATCACACATCAATTTAGAAATGCGATGAATTTGTTACACTTTATGATTGCAATTTACTAAAAAAAAATTTGTCTTCGATTTGTGTTAATTGGTAACTGGCGTTTAGTCATTATATGGTCACAAATTGAGACTATCCATTCCATCATAAGTTCGTAACAAACTTGTGACGACACATTTGGTCACAAATATTGTCGTAGTTGTTACGAGTGCTACTTTCATCACTGGTTTGTCACTATTTGCGAAAAATATTGGCTAAAAATGAGATAATCACAATATTGTGACCAAATAGCTACTTATTTGTGACATAAAATTTTAGTCGCAATATCTATTTAAAATGTCAAAAATTTGTGACGAATAATATCCGTATCAAAATTTAGTCACAATAACTCCATTTTTTTGTAGTGGATGAAAGATGAGGCGAGAAAAAGATTGAAAAGGAAGAGCTAAGGCAACAAAAAGAAGAACACCAAGCCACAAGTTAAATGGAGAAGAAGGAATCCCCCAAGTAAGAAAAAAAAGATAAAGTGAAGATACAAAAAAAAAAAAGTGTGGAACATTAAGGNTTTCTCCATCATCGGGCATGACCGTGCGATCACAGACAGAACCCATATCACGAACTGCAGGCAGATTCCACAGAGACAGAACCCTAAGAGATGGACAACCATGGGCAATTGATCCAAGGCCAACGTCTGTCACTTTGCTGTCAAAACCACTCCCACGGATTTGAAGCTTCCCCAACCCGCCGCGCGTAGATGTCCCAACTGAGATCGCTGACAGCCTCAAATCTGTGGCTTTCTTGCCTTCCAAACTTCTTGACAAAAATCCTTCACCCTCCACATCTTGAACAGACTCATTCACTTCATTCCTACTGATACTACTCCGAAGGTTAAGCCAGTGCTTGGAGACACAAGCGCAGGCACTCCTTTCTTGGCCGGAAGACAAGCGTCTGAGGATCTCAAATAGACACTCATCAGGCTTTGCTCAAAACCGATGTAAACTGACGGTGCAGCAATACGTAATCTCTTGCGTGCTGGGAAATATACGCCGGGACAGCTCCCTGGCGATAGATGCATAGATCCCCCAGGGAAAAAACTTCATCACCTATAATCGAACAAGTAAAGATCCATTATTATCAATCAAAATCTCAAAGAGGGGTACAGTCAAAGTCAAGAATCTTTCGCACTAAGCAGAGGCAACAGAATTCGTGAGAACACTAAAAGCGACCTAATGTACAGAGCACATCCACGAAATGGAACCCGGGAGAGACTAAGCGTATCAAACCCTAGAACCTACCCAGAAGTTCCTTATAAAATCTTAGAAATCATAATTAAGCCAAGGATCCACGGTACTATGAGGAAAAAAATGGAAAGTAAATCGGGATTCTAAATCAAGCCGAGAAATATCAGATATCGATGATGATCAAACCATTCCGAAACTAAAATTCGGCTAAGCAAGTAAATACCACTAAATCTGAAGATCCCGGGCATAATTCGAACACCGTATGAAGAAACTCCAGGAAGGTAGGTGAGAGGACGAAAACGAAGACGGAGACTAACAGAGCAGAGACGGTGTTGAATAGAGGACGAAGACTGAGATTCATGAAACGCGAAGAACCCTAGAAGATAGGGCAAAAAGAAGGAGAAGAAGATTTACAGAAGAAAGATAAATTATGAGAGATGACAGAAGCAATCCCAAAAAAAATTGTGGAACGTCTTTAAGGATGAGGAAGATGATGGAGGCTTACGGTGCGCGTTAATGTAGGGAATAAAAACCAAAGTTCAATGTATACACACGCGAGAAAGTCGGATTTCTTCTCCACCTTCTTTGTTCCCAGACCCACCCAACCCAATTGTATTTGTAATCATATTATTTTTAATTTTTCGGACAACAACGACATTATTTATTTATGAGGAAATTTGATTTAATATTCTCAAAAAATTATATATTTTGAAAACTAACCATGTTTTAAAAAATTTAAAAACTAACTTATTTATTTGGTAAAAAGATAATAATACCATTATGAGTTTTAAAGTAATTTAACTTATGTAGCATTAAGTAATAGTCATATTCCTTTGTTCTTACATAATTCCACCTTGCAAATCATTTATGCTTCCTATTTCACATGATACAAGTAATTTCGTTCATGAAACCGAGTAGTGGCCAAGGTTCACATGTGCTTCAATTTTCTGACTTCTGTTTGCATCTTGTGCAATGTGTCTCCAGAATCAGTTTTTCATATATAGAGATGACGAAATAAAGAACCGTGTCTTAGAAGCGTTGTACAAGAGGAATTTGCGTGTCTATAACGAGACNTATTTAATCAACCCTAACTATGGATTCATGAAATCCTTTGAAACCCTAAACCTAACTAAACGACTACTCGCTCATAGTTGCAGAGAAAATACAGAGAGATGAAGAAAAACTCATGATCAAATAAATAGAAATCCAAAGGGGTTCAGAAATCTTCTCAAGAGATGTAGAGTCAGAGATTCGTCTCCTCAAAGCTTACAAGAGCAAAAGCAAAGAGTCTCGATGAAAAATAAAAGCGTAACCTAAAAGGTGGCTAAAAATAGGTATAAATAACTTCAAATCACTTCCAAATGAAAGATAGGCCATTGCTCTATCGTGTATCAACATTTGAGCTCAATCCATCGGTGGGAAATCCTTCAACGGATGCCAAACTTCTGACGTCTCTGCATGATTCTGCATCTTCATATGCTAATTTGCACCCAAAACGGCTCATTCTCTCCCAAAGTGACCTAAAACCTGAAAAGACTCGATAAATGAGTAAAAGACTAAAAAAAAACTTTGACTTCGATAAAAGACACAAAACAAGGGTTAGAAACCGGTAAAAACACAGTTTATCAGTTGTGAATTGATTTAAAACCTATTAATAAGAACTTTAAGCTTGACTTGCAATTATCGTGTTTGTGCATCTTTGAATGAACTTGTGGATACCCATATACATACTTGGATCTTCTTTTCCCTTTTTACCACCCTTGTGGATCCAAGTAGTCATATCCCATCTTTGGAATGGTTCCCCATACCTTGAACTAAACCTCCTTTCTAGCCTATATCTTTCGTGAGTGATGGAGAGGCCTACTTTTTGAGCAAACTTGGCAAAAATTGTTAGGTTTAAGGCGACAATGATGGATTCTCATGTAGATCTAGCTCCAACATCAAGGGGCTAGTCTAGTGATAAGTTAGCTAGGATGGGAAGTCTTGGGGTGTTGATTTGGGACGTGGGTGAAACAACAAAAGAACGGTGGAACGGAAAAAGAAAGATGGGGAGAAAGCGAAAAGGGGGATGCAATAATGTGAAGTGGTTGGTGAGATTGTTTAAGAATAACTCTTAGTGATAGATTTGGCCTCAAAGTGCAAAGTGAAAAAGAAAAAAGCCAAAAATTGGCTAAGGCATCAAGTGATAACTACAAAAAAATTGTTACAAAAAATTTCGTCACAATAACAATTATTTCGTCACAATATAGATATTGTGACGTATTTGTGACTATTTGAGAACGGTCACAATACGATCGTCACAAATATTTTTGGTAACAAAAACGTCACAATGTTGTGACGAATTTATATATTAACATTTCCGTCACTATGAGCAACGAAATACAAAAATAACAAAACCGTTACAATTACCAACAAAAAATAACATCACAAAATCATCATATTATGTGACTATCATAATGTCTTAATTCCGTCGTTCATTATGACATAATTTTAGTTTCAAACCGTCACAAATGAATACTAAAATTTCATCACTAATCCATCTTCATTTACAACTATTTCATTCATAATTTTTTCACGCTTTATTACTAAAATATCGTCATAATTCAGTTTTAATTAGCTATTTATTTGCATATAAAATTTGTCACAGTTTTTAACTAAATTATCGTCACACTTACGTCCCTAATTTTTGTCATGATTATTTACTAAATTATTGCCAGAGGCCATACATGTCTATTGTCACACTCACAAGTCACTACCATTCATGTATTGTATGGCTATATTACATTGTAGTTATTCATTATTATTATTACTGTAATTAAAAAATACATAAAAATAAAAACGATATCATAAGGAAGATGGTGTTTTGGGACTTCGACTGCGTCTGGCGATCCGGAATCTCTCCCAAAAAATCCCATATTGAAACTGCCTTCTTCTTTTTCGATGATTTCTCTCACCACCGGCTCCGATCTGCTCCGCCTGTATCCTTTACCCTTCGATCTGTTCTCTATTGAACTCCATCTCATTGCCCAACCCAGGCTTTCATCTTTCTCCTCCTCCGACAAGATCGCTCGCCCTTCCTCTCCTCGCTACGGACCAGATGGCGAGATACACACACTACCACAACACCGGCGATGGACGGTGACAGCATCGGCTACGATCAGCTCCCTCTTTCTCTTTAACCCCGACGACATGCTCTCTCTCTAAGATGGCGGCGGCATTTATACACACGTGCATCTCCTCTTGTCATTTAGGGGTTTTAGGTTAATGGGCTCTAATTGGACTTCAAGGTTTAATGTATTTATTTGTTTTTCAACAGCCGGAAAACGTAAGTTTTATAAACGTAACCTTTATAAACGTAAGATCTATCGTATATACATGTATATATATTATATAAATATTATTAATATTAAATACTACTTATTGAATATCCGTAATAAATAAAATTTCTTTTTAATATTAATTTTTTAGTATAGACAAAAAATATTAATCTACAGCATATAACTAATGTTTACCTATTAAACTTTTATTTAGAAAAAGTAAGAACCAAAATCACACATCAATTTAGAAATGCGATGAATTTGTTACACTTTATGATTGCAATTTACTAAAAAAAAATTTGTCTTCGATTTGTGTTAATTGGTAACTGGCGTTTAGTCATTATATGGTCACAAATTGAGACTATCCATTCCATCATAAGTTCGTAACAAACTTGTGACGACACATTTGGTCACAAATATTGTCGTAGTTGTTACGAGTGCTACTTTCATCACTGGTTTGTCACTATTTGCGAAAAATATTGGCTAAAAATGAGATAATCACAATATTGTGACCAAATAGCTACTTATTTGTGACATAAAATTTTAGTCGCAATATCTATTTAAAATGTCAAAAATTTGTGACGAATAATATCCGTATCAAAATTTAGTCACAATAACTCCATTTTTTTGTAGTGGATGAAAGATGAGGCGAGAAAAAGATTGAAAAGGAAGAGCTAAGGCAACAAAAAGAAGAACACCAAGCCACAAGTTAAATGGAGAAGAAGGAATCCCCCAAGTAAGAAAAAAAAGATAAAGTGAAGATACAAAAAAAAAAAAGTGTGGAACATTAAGGCAAAAAGCCTTGTGAAAAAGGGTAGCTTAGGTTTGGGACTTCATGGGTTAGAAATGTTAAGGTTAGAGACGTCTTAGGCATTGGATAGATGAGAATTCACCCTTGTATGCATATGTTGCCTTTTACCTTTAGCATTTTGCTAAAGTTTGTTCATTCCTAGAGAGATCCTTGCATTGGAGCACCCACACATGTGATTGGGATCATCTTTATCTCAAAACCGTACCCCTTAGCCAAACGAGTTCATTTGATTTTGCATAAGCATGATTCACATAAAACATTAATGAATGTCAAAGGGTTGGAGGATAAGAATGCTTGTGTAGGTTGGGACTTGAGCATGATGCATGTGGAGATAGAAATGGTTAACTCTTTTGGAGTAGACTCACTTGATGCATTCTATAATTCCAAACTTGGACGTTGAATTCAATCTCTTCTTGTGATGCTTTTGGATTCTAGCTCCCATCTTCATGTCTCTCTCTCTTCTTGCTCTTGTTTGTTTGCTTGAGGACAAGCAAATGAATAAGTTTGGGGGAATTGATATTCTCATATTTTACTTGTTTTAGCATGCATTTTACTTAGTGTTTTGAATCGCATGCATGCATAATCATTGTTTTCCTTAGTGTTTTAGTCTTAATTAGAGTCTATGGTGTTTTGCATTAGGTCCTAGTGAGTCTTGCATCATTTGGAGTGTTTTCTAGGTGCTTGGAGACATTTTGGGGATGTTTAGAGTGATGGAGCAAAAGAGAATGCAAGGGTCACCCGAGGTGTTTGACATATCTGTCCATACGAAGGGTTTTCAATTGGAATTAGCTTCACAGGTCTGCATGAAATGGATGGGCAAATGAGTTAGCTATCGACTGGAAGTGGTTTGAAAGCATTCAGATGAGTAGCTCAGGAGATGTGGCGATGTTACTAAAAGTATGTCCGTCTGGCCGCGAGACCTTCGACCAACGCCGACCAGCTCTGGGTCAATACCATTGGGTCGGTATGAAACCAGGGACCAGAACCGACCAGAAACCCCTGTCAATACCGACCAACTCCTGGTCGGTACAGAACCAAAACCTTCCCCACACCGGCCAGCTCCCAAGCGGTATCTTCCATCCGATATTGGAACATAAATCTGTTCCGACCCAAGCTTCCTCTCATGCCGGCCAAGACACGCTCGCCATACAGCTTCATGATGGGCAGTACCAGCCGGCTCCCAAGTGGTACACACCACTCGGTATTGGGACAGTGGTGAGTACTAGCCCAGCGCTCTTACCTGCCTCCGTCCGGCACCACCAACTGGTACAAGTAAAAAGACCTGTACCGACCCGCCTCCAAACGGCACTCTCGATTGGCACAAGTAAGAAGGCTGTACCGACCTGACCAGTACCGACCCAAGCTCGGTCGGTACAACACCTCAACCCAGACCCAACCGGGTCAGTACCATTGGATCGGTATGCACCATGGACTAGTACCGACCAGAAACCCCTGTCAATACCGACCAACTCCTGGTCGGTACAGAACCAAAACCTTCCCCACACCGGCCAGCTCCCAAGCGGTATCTTCCATCCGGTATCGGAACAGAAATCTGTGCCGACCCAAGCTTCCTCTCATGCCAGCCAAGACACGCTCGGCATACAGCTTCATGATGGGCAGTACCGGCCAGCTCCCAAGCGGTACACACCACTCGGTATTGGGACAGTGGTGAGTACCGGCCCATCTCTCTTACTTGCCTCCGTCTGGCACCACCAACCGGTACAAGTAAAAAGACCTGTACCGACCCGCCTCCAAGCGGCACAAGTAAGAAGGCTGTACCGACCCGACCAGTACCGATCTAAGCTCGGTCGGTACAACACCTCAACCCAGACCTGACCGGTCAACACCCGGTTTGTCCCGATCCGCCCAAGACTTTTTATAAATAGTCCAAACCTAATTTTTTAGAGGGCTATGCTTTCTTTTCTCTTTCTTTTTGAAAAGAAAACTCCTAGTAGGGTTCTTAGATTTTTGTAAGAGGTATCTTGAGTTGTTATGCAATCTAAAGTTTAGATTTCTCAATCTCTATAATGTCTCTTCTCATTAATCATCTAGTCATGGGATCTAACACTTTTCTTATGAGATTTGTTGGTTCCACCATGATTAGTGAGTAGTCCCCTTTGGATCATTTGGGTTTGGTAGGTTTGGGAATTTCTCTTGTTAATCTTTGATGTCTAGATCTTAATTATATTGTTTACTTTCTTATTTAGTGCTTATAATGCTAGTTTAGGCTTGAGAAAGTTAAATCTATATCATAGGGAATTTCATGCACACAAGGTGTTTGATGAAATTCTTCAATGAACTAAATAAGAGATTTTCATGTTTAGCTCATGAGAATGATTGTCTAAGGTGAATTTTAGCTAATGGAACTTGTGTTTAATTCTTGCTAATTACTTGTTCACAAATGAGAATTTGATCTTGATTCACTACAAGAAAACACCCCGATTCCCGACCGGAATTCCGACGGCAAATAATCAGTCGGGAAATCCTGACCAATTTTTGATGAAATACCGAGGAAAGAATATCCGTCGGGAATTGGTCCGGAATTCACGACGACATTTTAGTAGTCGGAAATCGGTCGGGAATTCCAACTAATTTCCGACGAGGTAGAGACCGAATTAGAATCCCGACTGATTTCTGACGAGATATATCCGTTAATCACCATGTTGCATTAACCGATTTATAGCCATTTGCGATTTTTAAGCCTGTCGGAAATCGGATTGGAATTCCGACCGATTTCCGATGGGTTAGGGAATCCCGACCGATTTGAGACGAAATAGATCCGTTAATCTGCCTGTTGCACTGGCCGTTTTATAGCGGTTTATTTTTTTTAAAACCGGTCGGAAATCGGTTGGGAATCTGCGGAAAATCCATTATAAATATCTCTCCACCCTTATTCACAACTTACAAAAAAAAAAAACTTAGAAAATGTCTTCTTCAAACCCAAACCTTAAAGATTATTTTCGATCGTGGATGGATATAGCACGGCAAGATCCAGCGACGAATCTACTGACGAATGAGTATGCACAAGGTGTTGAGGAATTCATGACATTTGCGACAAACAATAGCATGACATCGGAATACGGTCAATTGTATTGTCCATGTACTAAATGTCGGAATTATAGATTAGTCTCTATTGGGGAAGTATGGGAGCACCTTTATAGGAATGGGTTTATGCCGGGTTACGAGATTTGGTATACGCACGGAGAAACCGATTCAATGGTGCAATATTATTGTAGTAGTTTTAATTATTCGGGTAGCATAGAGGAACCAACACCGGAAGTAGATGCAAACGTTCAGATGGTGAATGATGCGTTTCGTGAAAACGTAGCATCGTATGTTCCGGATGGTATTAGAATAGAGGAACCTAATTTAGAAGCTCGTAAGTTTTTTTATATTCTAGATGCAGCTAAGCATCCACTATACGAAGGATGTAGAGAGGGAATATCGCCTTTATCATCTGCAAGCAGGTTGATGACTATAAAGACCGATTTCAACTTGGCAGAGGATTGTATGGATGCGATAACTGATTTTGTGAAAGATATTTTACTTGAAGATAATATCTCACCGGCTTCATACTACGAGGTTCAGAAACTTGTAGCTGGTCTTGGATTGCCGTATCAGATGATAGATGTGTGCGTCGACAATTGTATGATTTACTGGAGAAAGGACGAAAACCGTCTCAAGTGTCGTTTTTGTCAGAAACCTCGGTATCAAGAAATGGGTGGCATAGTGCATGTTCCACATAAACGGATGTGGTATTTGCCGATAACAAAGAGGTTGAAGAGGTTATATCAAAATCCGAGCGCATGGCATGACCTATGAGATAGCATGTAGAACATAACTCAGATGGAGAGGTTGCACATCCCTCAGATGCAGAAGCGTGGAAACATTTTCAAGAGGTGTATCCTAATTTTGCGTATGAGCCAAGGAACGTACACCTCGGGTTATCGAAAGATGGTTTCAACCCTTTTGGGAAACATGGGAGGCAATATTCATTGTGGCTAGTAATCGTCACACCTTACAATTTGCCGCCTAGTTTTTGCATGAAATGAGAGTTTTTGTTCCTCACGATTCTTGTCCCCAGACCGGAGCATCCTAAGAGATCCTTTGATATTTTCTTGCAGCCATTAATTTATGAGTTGAAAATGTTATGGAAAGATGGTGTTCAAGCGTTCGATGTTTCTCTCTAATAGACTTTCACGATGCGTGTGGTACTTATGTGGACCATAAGTGATTTTCCAGCATATGGTATTCTATCTGGATGGTCGACTCATGGAAGTTTGGCGTGCCCGTATTGTCAAGATAACACTGATGCGTTCCAATTAAAGCACGGTCGAAAGACTTCTTGGTTCGATTGTCATCGACGATTTCTACTGCATGATCATCCATATCGTTGGAGAACGACATTGTTTAAGAAGAACAAAAAAGTATTTGATGGTCCACCTCCTGAGCCGGATGGGAATAACATCATCACTCAGTTGAGAGATTTTTGTGCTGAGAAGACGGTTTCATGTGGTGGTAATGATCATTTTCCCATAGACGGTTGTGGCGAGTACCACAATTGGAACAAGAGGAGTATTTTTTAGGATTTATCATATTGGAAGAACCATCTGCTGCGCCATAATCTAGATGTCATGCACATTGAAATTTTTTTTTTCGAAATGTGCAAGGGAAGACGAAAGATAATTTGAAGGCCAGATTGGACTTGCCAGATATTTGTTCGCGGAATAAACTCCATGTAATGGCGAACGGAAAATCACTGCCCCCC
>PKMM01023176.1:0-45080 GCA_002933915.1 Eutrema heterophyllum | reverse complement strand
TGTAATTATTGTGTTTATGCATTTTTGGATGGATTCGTGGATCACTTCATACATACTTGGATAATCTTTTCCCTTTCACCACTCTTGTTTATCCAAGTAGCCATATCCCATCATCGGAATGGTTTCCCCTACCTTGACCTCAACCTTCTTTCTAGCCATTACTATTCGTGTGTGATTGGTGAGGCCTTCTTTCGAGCAAACTTGGCAAAAAGTGTTAGGTTTAGGGCGACAAGGAGGAATTCTCATGTAGATTTAGCTCCATCATCACGGGGTTAATCTAGGAGTAGGCTAGCTAGGTTGGTGGTTCTTGGTTCGATATGGGGGACGGTTTGGAAATTTTGTGAATGGTTTTGTTTGGAATGGTATTGTGGAATGGAAAAGATAAACAAGGAGAAGGGAAAAGGGGATTGGATCTATAGGTTGGTTGATGCAAAGATTCGTAATAATAGCTCTAAGCATAAGATTAGCCTCAAAAGTTCAAAGAACAAGAGAAAAACCAAAGGCAAAAGCATCAAAAAGGTGCAAGAGGCGTGAACAAGAATGAACAAAAAGGAGAGCTACGGTTAAAACAAAAGAAGCATCACACCACAAAGAGCAAGGAAGAAGAAGCTAATCCCCGAGTGAGAAGAAGATGAAGTGAAAAGAACGACAAGCGTGTTTTGGTTCGAGAAGGCGAAATGCCTTGAGGATAAATGGGTAGCTTAGGATATGGGCACAGTGGGTTAGAAAGGTTTAGGTTAGAGACACTCTAGGCATTTGGGTAGATGAGAATTCTCCCTTGTATGCATAGGTTGCCTTTTACCTTTAGCATTTTGCTAGAGTTTGCTCTTTCTATGGGAGATCCTTGCATTTGATTACCCATGCGTGATAATGAGATCATCTTCATCTCATAACCGAACCCTTAGCCAAACGAATTCATTTGATCTTGCATAAACATGATTCACACTTATTACACTTAATCAATGTCAAGGGGTTGGAGGATATGAAAGTTTGTGTGGGTTGAGGTTCGAATGTAAGTCATGAAAGGATAAGTATGGCTAGTCACTTTTGAGTAAGTTTGTTTGATCGCATCATGAAGTTTGCAACTTGGACATTGGGCTTAGATTCTTTTTATGGCACTTGTGGATTTGAGCTCCCATTTTTGATCCTCTCTCTCTTCTTATTCTTATTTGCTTGAGGACAAGCAAATGTTTAAATTTGGGGGCTTTGATATTCCCACATTTTACCTCTTTTAGCATGCATTTAACTTAGCATTTTAGGTCTCATGCATGTGTTTTCATATCTTTCTTTAGTGTTTTGGTCTAAATTAGGCTTTAGTTAGTTTGCATTAGGTCGTAGTGAGTCTTGCATTCATTTTGAGTGTTTTCTAGGTGTTTGGGGACATTTTGGAGATGTTAGGAGTAATGGAGCAAAAGAGGATGCAAGGATCATTCCGAAGTGTCTTGAAGATCCGGCAGAACGAAGGAGTTACGGTCAGATTCAGCCTCAATCATCTTCATGAAAGATGTAGCCAGATGAGTTAGCGTGCCACAGGAGTTGAAATCAGGTCATTCGGGCAAGTATTCCAGGAGATATCGCGATTTTACCGAAGGTGTATCCGTCTGGCCGAGAGACCAACGCCGACCAGCATTGGATCAGCACAAGTAAGCCCAGTGCCGACCCATCCTAGACCGGTACTATCTGGTCGGTACTGAAGCAGAGGGTAGTACCGACCCAGCTTCAGAATGGATCAGTACAAAACCCAGTCTGTTCTCATCGAAGCCAGCCGAAGTCACCCAAAGATCGCGCCAAACGAAGAACTTGCGTTCCGATTTAGCTCTCGATGTATTCATAGAAGTTGTAGATAATTGAGTTGGCTGTCTACTGGAAGTAGTTTGAAGTCATTCGGAGCGGTGGTGCGAAAGATACACCAGATTTAGCGGGGACGTATCTGTCTGGCGCCCAAAGGAGCTATGCGCAGAGAGTAGTACCGACCAACTGTACCGACCCAGGACTGGTCGGTACAGATCTCCAGAATCAGAAAAAACCAGTTTCAGCTGGGTCAATACCCGGTTTGTCCCGGGTTGATCCGGTTCGCCCACCTTCCTTTAAATAGCCCAAAAACCTAATTTTCTTGATCTATCTCTTTTTCTCTTGCTAAAAACCTTCTCTTTGAGGGTTCTAAGTGATTGTAAGAGAGATCTTGAGTCTTAATGCAATTTAAAGTTTGTTTCTTTTAATTTCCTTTCAATCTTTCACTTCCTATTTTCTAATCATGATTAACAACACCTATTTCATGAGATTTGGTGTGTTCTTCATGATTAGTGAGTAGTTCTTCTTGGATCATTTGGGTTTGGTAGATTAGGGGGTTTCTTTGTTAATCTTTGATGTCTAGAGCTTAATTGTCTTGTTTCCTTTCTTATTTAGTGTTTATAATGCTAGATTAGGCTTCAGAAAGTTAAATCTAGATCATATGAAATTTCATGCACACAAGATGTTTGATGAAATTCTCAAATGAACTAAATAAGAGATTTTCACACTTAGCTCATGAGAATGATTGTCTAAGATGAATTTTGGCTATTGGAACTTGTTATTTAATGCTTGTTGATTGCTTATTCACAAATGAGAATTTGATCTTGAGTTTGTAATTAACAAAGTGATTAGTGCTAAGAGATTAGATTAATCTTGATTAGTATTCTAGGCTTAAGGAAATGCACTTGTGTGATTGTGTAGACATCATTGCTTAGCTTATGATTCCCCAAATCAATTGTCTTAC
Organism: Eutrema heterophyllum; assembly: GCA_002933915.1. Taxonomy (NCBI): domain Eukaryota; kingdom Viridiplantae; phylum Streptophyta; class Magnoliopsida; order Brassicales; family Brassicaceae; genus Eutrema; species Eutrema heterophyllum. Next base: position 42,325 of record PKMM01023176.1, on the reverse strand, counting down.
CCAAAGATCCTCTTTTTAATCATTGTCTTAATCTTGCTTAGTTCTTGCTACTTGTTTGCTTTATTTAATTGAATCATTAGCTTGCTAGATTAAAACTAAAACCACGTGATTTGTTTAGCTTATATAATTTCTTGGATTCCTAGTGTGTTAGCCTCATACCTCCTTTGTTCGATATCTTAAATACCACAATGACATGAGTGGGATTTGAGTAATTGATTAGTAAAAATCCTACTATCAGGAAACTATCGGAAATTCCCGACGAAATTTGATTTCCGACGCTATAGTCTCGACAGGACAAATCATTCGGAAATCCGTCCGGAAAGCCATTTCCCGACGGTTTCCCGGCCGATATGGCCATCGGGAATCGACTGATTTCTTGTAGTGATTGGGTAATTAGTGATATGATTAGTGCTAAGAGATTAGATTAATCTTGATTAGTGTTTTAGGCTTAAGGAAAAGCACTTGTGTGATTGTATAAACACCATTGCTTAGCTTGAGATTCCCCCAAATAAATTACCTTACCCAAAGATCCTCTTTTAATCATTGTCTTAATCTTGTTTAGCTCTCACTTGTTTGCTTTATTTAATTTGAATCAATAGGTTGTTAAAACTCAAAACCAACTTGTTTAGTTTAAATCAGAGAGTTTCTTGCATTCTTGTTGCGTTGAACTAAACCCCAATTGGATTGACACCTAAAATATTGCAATGACATGTGCATATTTATGATTGATTCCTAGGAAAAATCCTACTTATCACTTGTGCTTGAGATAGTTTTTGAAGTCCACCCAACTTGGGGGAAGCTTCTCAATAAAGCAGTTCAGTGTGAAACTATCACTGATAAACATGCCTTCATCAGCTATCTCATGCGTTAGCAATAGCAGCGCTTCCACTTGTTCCATGATGGGTTTTGAATCCACCATTTCAAAGTCTAGAAATTTCGCAATTGCGAATTTCTTACAGCATGCGTCTTAAGACTTATACTTCTTCTCTAAGGCAACCCCAAGTTCCTTTGAAGTGTTGACCGTACTGTAAACAGCGTGCAACGGGTCTATCAAGCGACTTAGAATCAAGCCTTTGCACAGAGAATCTCTTTGGTGCTGTTCTCGGTATTGCTTGTCATTCCGCGAAGACAAAATAAACACAACCTCTAATCAATAACGATTTAATTAGAAAAATAAATAAATCACAAGAGTTTCGATACGGAATAAAATCGTAATTTAGAAACCGCTATCGAACTAATTAGAACCGCTAAAAGCGCGTTCTGAATCGAACCTCCTCAGAGCGTTCTGAATCGAACCTCCTCAGAGCGTTCTGATTCGAACCTCCGCAGAGCGTTCGTCAAAGCGTTTAAGAAAACGCGTTTGATAATCGTTTCAGAGGACACGGTTTGCTAGTTTAAGCGTTCGCAAACGTTAAACAATTGGCGATTTGAATATCGTTTAGATAAATCGTTTAATAAAACCGCTTCTACAAGACGTTTGAATATCGCTAGTTTAGCATTTGATAACGTTTGAGTGTCATAAGCGGTAGAAGAATCGTTTTAAAAATCGTTTGAAAACGTTTATTTACTCCCGATTAAAATCCGGTTGATGTTTATAAAAAAGAAAATGGATTTCTTTGAGTTAAGATTGTAGGACCAAAAATTCGCACAATAACAGGATATCGATTTAATCACGAATATACAAATAAACGTTAAGGAAAGACGAGTTTCAAAACGATATAAAACAGACGAAATTAAAACGAAACAATGGAGGCGAGATAACTCTCTTTCCTTAACTCAAAGAATCTCTCGTAGTGCGACGGTATAATATTCGATTCATGAGTCCCAGGATACAACCATTGAATCCGTTATCGCGAACACTCGATAACGGATCTGTCGAACTAAATTCTACGATATACTCTCGAGACACTTACTTGAAAAGAAGTGAGAGATTACTGGAAACTTTCTTCTTTCTTTGATTTTAGAAAAGCGTTTGAAAGTATGTTTTTGTGTAAAATGAATGAGACTAGAAGCATGAATATATAGCCACAGAAATGAGGTCTAATTCCCCAAAGTTTCCGATGTGGGATAAAACACTTTACTTTTTAACCAAAAAGCAAATAAACTTATGGTTTTTCTATGAGCCAATTGGCCAATTTCTCATTCACATTCATTCAATTTAATAAGCCCATTGTCTTTATTAAAAATTGATCCAACAGTATGTTGATGACTTCTATCTCGGATCCGGTCAGGCTTGTATTGATGTCCTCATCATGATGTAATAATGCCTTTGTTCTCTGATTGCCTCTAACAAGATTTGGGAAGCTTAGTGAACAAGGTTCGCTTATGCATTTGTGTTCGTGAGGAGATGTTTTTCTATCCATTCAAGTTTTCTCCTTTAAGATTTTGTTTAATGTTGCTTACAGAAATCTGGAGTTTTACTGTTAGTGTCTGAAACAAGATAGCTGGATAGAAAAACATGTGTACAATGGCATGTCGTTAGCATATCTCTTATTTGGCCTAGCTTGGTTTATGCGGTTTGTTCATTTTTGGAAGGATATAATTCAGCTGCACTATCACAACACAATTTAGTTGTTAGTAGTTAAGGAACTTTTACCTTGTACTCATGTAGTGTTTCATTTTGCCTTATGACTTGAGAAGATTTTTTTAAACAATCTTACTTCTTCTTTTGAAATTTATGTTGATTCTTTGATATTTCAGATGATGTGAAAACTAAACATCCCAAAACCACTTATGGAGACCTATACCAGTTAACTATATTGGGAGATTGACGAGATCAACCCAAATTGAGCGATCAAGATTATGGAAATTAGAAGGTTTCTAGAAGATTCAACAAATATCTTAGTTTAGGAAATTTACATGTTATCTCTAAATTTATTATTTACATTTATGTTTATCTTAATTTAGGAAATATAGATTACTTCTACCGCTATATAAGTCTATGTATTATGTAATTTTATTCTTATGAGAGTCTAATATAATTCTTCTTAAACACTTTTGTGTTCTTACTCTCATCAATTTATCAAAATAATACAAATTTTGATTAAACTATTATGAGTACAGTGAGGTCCCTACTGGATTTAAGGTTGCCAAAAAGATCAGTATAAGATCCCCTTTGTTCAGTTGTGTTGGTAATATAATATATCATTCCTTGCTTTTTGTGTTTTTTCTTCATATTTTCTGTGACTTTTTCTAGTAAATTGTCTCGTAAACTGAATCAGTTTCTTCACATGTGCAAATTTTGTATTCTCTGGCCTTGTGCTTGTGAAAGGATAAAACCTCTGAGCTGAATTGTTCTCTACATATCTCGTTATATCTCTCACTATTTTTCTGTAAATTGTAGTTATTTTGGATCACATAGATTCTTATTCACTATGAGCATATTTGAGTCTCACTCTTTAGATTTAGGGTTTTCTGCAAAAAAAAACTGCAACTTTTATTTATTTTGCAAGAAAAATTCTCACCTCAAAAAAATGTAAGTCAATTCCCCCACCTCCAAAGTCACCCGCAAAACAGCCTCTGCCCATATCAATGATGTGGCAGTCTGTGAAAAAACCGACGCCGTTACTGTTCATTAATAAAAAAGTAATTTTTTTTGTCAACTACCCTTCTATTAAATCTAGTTTGGCCGAAAAAGGTTTTTTGCGGGAAAACGGGATTTGACGTTTTTGAAGGAAAAATAGAATTTTAAGTTTTTGGCGGGAAAAAGGGATTTTACGTTTTTGGCGAGAAAATGGGAGTTGACGTTTTTTGCGGGAAAACGGAATTTTACGTTTTTGCCGGGAAAACGGAATTTTACGTTTTTGATAGGAAAACAAGATTTGACGTTTTTGACGGAAAAACAGAATTTTACGTTTTTTGCAGGAAAACATGGTTTTACTTTTTTGACGGGAAAACAGTATTTTACATTTTTGGCGGGAAAAACGGAATTTTACGTTTTTTGCGGGAAAACTGGATTTGACGTTTTTGACAGGAAAATGGAGTTTGACGTTTTTGACAGGAAAACGGGATTTGACGTTTTTGACGGAAAAACGGAATTTGACATTTTTGCGGGAAAAAGTAATTTTACGTTTTTGCGGGAAAAAGGAATTTTACGTTTTTGACGGAAAAATGGAATTTGACGTTTTTTGCGGGAAAACGGGATTTTACGTTTTTGACGGGAAAACTGGATTTGACGTTTTTGACAGGAAAATGGAGTTTGACGTTTTTGACAAGAAAACGGGATTTGACGTTTTTGACGGAAAAACAAAATTTGACGTTTTTGCGGGAAAACGGAATTTTACGTTTTTGACGGAAAAACGGAATTTGACGTTTTTTGCGGGAAAACGGGATTTTACGTTTTTGCTGAGAAAACGGGATTTTACGTTTTTGACGGAAAACGGGATTTGACGTTTTTGACGGGAAAATTGGATTTTATGTTTTTGGCGGGAAACGGGATTTGACGTTTTTGACGGAAAAACGGAATTTGACGTTTTTGCGGGAAAACGGGATTTTACGTTTTTGCTGAGAAAACGGGATTTTACGTTTTTGACGGAAAACGGGATTTGACGTTTTTGACGGGAAAATTGGATTTTATGTTTTTGGCGGGAAACGGGATTTGACGTTTTTGACGGAAAAACGGAATTTGACGTTTTTGCGGGAAAACGGGATTTTACGTTTTTGCTGGGAAAACATGATTTGACGTTTTTTGCGGGAAAACGGGATTTGACGTTTTTGACGGGAAAATTGGATTTTATGTTTTTGGCGAGAAAACGGGATTTGACGTTTTTTACGGGAAACAGGATTTTACGTTTTTGACTTGAAAATGGGATTTTACGTTTTTGACGGAAAAACATAATTTTACATTTTTGGCGGGAAAACAGAATTTTACTTTTTTGGCGGGAAAACGGGATTGGACGTTTTTGACAGAAAAACAGGATTTTACATTTATTATTTTTTATTAATTTTTTATTTTATTTTTTAATTTTATTGTTTTTAAATTTTTTTTAACGTCGATATAACGTGTGGTTGACGAATGGGCTGTTTTGTGGGTGACTTTGGAGATGGAGGGATTGACTTACATTTTTTTGAGGTGAGAGTTTTTTTTTTGCAGAAAACCCTTAGATTTAGCGTGCTAGTATTACAAGGCTTTCAGGAAAGGGTTACCAATATTTTAGGATGGCCTTCCCGAATTTAAAAAGCTTATGAAGGTTTCATAATATTTTTTATGAAGGTTTCATAATATTTTAGGAAGGCCTTCCCCAATCACAAATTCTCTTCAACATTTTATGGTTCCTTTTTTAACAATCTGTTTTTGATATATCTTAAGTTTTTTTTTTAATAATCCTTTTTAACATTTTTTTTATCATGCATCTTTATAGGTATAAAAATATAGAAAACTCATTCCCTTCTAAGATCTCACTACAAAATCAGAGCTGATCAGATTCGAAGAGCAGGACCTCTCAAATTTTATCTAGTATTGCTTTAGTCTATATAAAAGAAGATAAAATCCAATGACCTGCTTGTATGACTTTAATTAGATCAAATTCTCAAATATTTTCATCTTAACAATTTCTCAATGTTAAAAGGGACAATGGTTGAATGCAAACACAAATCCATTGTTTTGATAGTGTACAAGAAGTACATTTTTGATCATCATCGAGTAGAGAATCATCAAATTACTAGTAAGAAACATATTAGATTTTACCTAAGTGTTTATTAAATGTTCATCAAATTACTAGTAAGGAAGGCTTCTTATAGCAAAGTAAACATTCTATTACATGCATACATTTTTCAAGATTAAGAAGTATAAAAAGTTTTTCTAATGTTTTAGAAAGCTTTAGTAACGTTTTAGAAAGCCTTCCTAAACATTTAAGAAGTTTTTCCAAATGTTTAGGAAGGCATTCCTAAATGTATAAGAACTCTTACTAAAAATTTATGAAAGTTTTTTTAAGGGTTTATGATTGATCTATAAGAGTTAAATGCAAGATATACGAAGCTTTAGAAAGTTTAGAAATATATAAGTTCTCTAAAAACATTTAGATGTTTACGAAGCTTCTTAATGTCTTAGAAAGTTTTTCTAACGGTTTAGAAAACCTTTCTAGACATTTAAGAAGTCCCTCTACACATTTTTAGGAAGGTTTTGCAAACTTTGATAAATGATTTCTTGAAAACTTTTTTTGAAGGGTTTACGAAATTACGTATGTTTTCTTAGAGTTTGTGAAATGTTTTAGGAAGCTTTTAAAATGTTTTAGGAAGCTTTTCTAAATATTTAAGAAGCCTTTTTAAACTTTAGGAATGCATTCCTAAATGTAAAATAATTCATACTAAAATATTTTAAGAACGCTTTTTTGAACGGTTTATGAAAGCTACCTAAGAGTTTAGGACATTCCATTAAATATTTAGGTTTACAAAGCGTTTCTAATATTTTAGAAAGCTTTTCTAACCTTTTAAAAAGTGCTCCTAAACATCTATGATATCTTTCTAAACTTTTAGGAAGACCTTCTCAAATTTTTAGGAAGCTTTCCTAAAATTTTACGAAGGCATTCCTAAACATTTAGAAATCCATCATAAACTTTCATTTGTGCTTCTTTTTTTTTTTATGATATTCATGTCAGTTTTCCATTCTAAGTTATTATAGATACACGAGCAAAAACTGCAGAGCTAGGGCAATGAAGCATATGGACAAACAAAATGATTATCTGAGGGCTTTCATTACAACTTACGAGGACATACACAATCATCAAACTAGAAAGAATTAGGCATCTATGATGCTAAGACCATAAAGAAGAACCGACTCTTAGATCCCTGCCATATAACTTCAAGACTCTTCTCCTTCTTACGCTTCTCCCTATATTGGTAATCTATCCGACCAAAAAAGGCTGAGTCAAACCCAACTTGCGTAAATCAGTAAACCAATATCTTCACAATGATGGTCAAACCGGGCTTTGGTGGGAGTAATCAATCCCTTGTCTTCTGCATCTTTAATCATACCATAAGCAATTCTAGCAAGCGGAAGATCATTCAATCAAAGAAAACCAACATGTTTCTCAGAAAACAAAAGAACAAATATGTCTTGAAGCGAACGAAAAAAGAGAGAGAGATTTTTGTTAAGTTATATTTACCGCTCCTTGACACTAGAGAAAGGCTCCATCATCTCAAGCTTAGCCGCATTACGAGCAACACAACCATCTGCAATGTTGTTCAGATACACCATTGGGGTGTTACCTATCAACTGTCACAGAATGCAAAAGAAGAAATCTCATGGAAATAAGTACATAACTCGAACAGCGAAACTTGGAACTTGTTCATTCAAATGAAGCAATTGATTACAGATATGTTGAAAGATTTGGATTTACTTGAGTCACGTCATCTTTGATCGAGCACTCCATGCTAAGGGTTTTTTAATTGCTGCAAGATTAATTTCCCCAATTTTGGGTACTAAAGTTCGCAAAAGAAAGTCAAAAGATTTAAGACACGATCTGCAAGTACAATGTACACAACTGTGCAAGCAATAAGACAGTGTCAGGTTTGAAACTGCTTCAGATCCGAATCAGTGGAGTGAAACCAAGATTATGAAATTTTAAGTCAAAATCGAAAATAAATCAGAAAACAAACGGATTTGAACAGCTGAAAACAAGAGTGTATCAAACTAATTTCAAGATTTAACAGTGAAACAACGACGAAACAAATAAGTTTCTCAGTGAATGATGCAAAGCATTCGTGTACAGTATCTATTCATCAAACTTCTTTATATCATTTACATGTACACTATGAGCCAACAAAACATCAAATGATTCACTGTAGTCACAACTATTTTCCGTAAATTAGCTGATCTGATAGCTTCTTAAATTCACATATGAAACACGGGATAATTGACTTACACGGGATAATCCTCAACCAAATCGCGCAGAGATTCACCAGTCTAATTGAGGAAGATCTCTAACTGGTTTCTGATTCCCAATCACGAAACATAGTTGCCGAAAATGAAAACTAGAAGGCTTGAAGAGAGATGATAATCCTCAACCAAATCGCGCAGAGATTCACCAGTCTAATTGAGGAAGATCTCTAACTGGTTTCTGATTCCCAATCACGAAACATAGTTGCCGAAAATGAAAACTAGAAGGCTTGAAGAGAGATGTTGATCGTAGAAATCACACAAGAATAAATGAAGAATAAATTGATCGGGATCTCGTTTTATTTAATCGAACTCGGTGATATTACAATGAGTTTTTGAGGTTGGCAAAGAAAAAGAAGTCGATCTTTGAGCTTTCTCTTTCTCTAAAAATTGTCCTCTCCTTTTACTTCTCTTCTCCCCCTATTTATAGTGAGCGAGTAAATGGTTGATCACATGGTGATGATGTCGGTGCTGACGTCGATGAGCTTTATAGCAGGAATCTAAATCAGGCTTTGCCGAGACCACCACAGATTCTAGGGGAATCTAGGTTAGGCTTTGCTAAGCCTACCATTAATTAATCTCCCCCTTTTACTTTTCACGTGCGCCCCTGAAGTGGGTTTTGATAGTGATGAGTTGGGACCACAAGACTCGGAGGTCGGCAGCCACCTCATGGATTTCTTTACCGATCTTGAACCATCGTCGATCGGGAGTAGTTCGCCGATCTCTGTTCAGAGCCGATTCAAATCGAGTTCGATCTTTACCGGACTTGAAAGTTGGCAATCGTTAATTTTGTGGACTTTACCGATCTTGAACCATCGTCGATCGGGAGCAGTTCGCCGATCTCGGTTCAGAGCCGATTCAAATCGAGTTTGGTCTTTACCGGACTTGAAAGTTGGCAGTCGTTTTGTGGACTGTACCGACCTTGAACCGTCGTCGATTGGGAGCAATTCGCCGATCTTGGTTCATGGCTGATTCAAATCCAGTTCGGTCTTTACCGAGCTTGAATATTGGCAGTCGCTTCGCGGACTTTACCGTTTCTAAACCGTCGTTGATCGGGAATAATTCGCCGATCTCGGTTCAGAATCTGCGTTCAAGATAGATCTTGATGAGTTCGGCGTTCCTTCGGATTCTTACCGAACTTATTCGCTTCGTGGATCCCCTTCCGAGTTCGAACCGTCGTCAACCGGGATCAATTGGGCCGGTCTAGATTCAAACCGAGTTAAACCGGAGACTGCTAAACTCACCACTAACAATTAGTCCCCCCCCTCAGTTCGGCGAAGGAAATATCGTTGAGTTCGGTGAGATTCATGAAGAATTTTTTAGCCCGGATGGAATTAAGATCGGTACTTGCCTTGGTCTTCTGGACTTAAATATTATTGAGCAGAATTTTGATCGCTGAATTGCAATTCGGTTTACGATTAGGTTCGGTCTATCTGACTCGGCCATCATCTCATCAAATCCTGATTTTAAGGATCCGTTCAGCTTGGCAAATCTTAAAAAGGTGTCGATTCAGTTTCTCTAACCGCTGTGGGAATCGAAGAGACGCATCGATTTGGATCTATAACCAATGCGGGAATCGAAAAGATGCTTCGGTTTGGATCTCTAACCGATGCTGAAGTCAGGGACACGCATCGATTCGGTTTCCATAACCGTCGCGGAAATCGAGGAGTCGCCAGTTTTTTTTTCTTTTCTTTTCTTATAAATACCCCTAGATTCTTCCAAGTCTTCACTTCTCTCTCGTTTATAAAAGGTACGCTTCTCTTTCTCTCTCTAGCGCTCTCCCTTCTCTCTAGATTATTTTTTCGCTTAAAAAGTTTCCGATCTTGCTCCGCCGTGATTCCTCCGATCTGCTTCGAAGATCTTCAAATTTTCCGATCTATCTTCAATCCTTCCGATCTATCTTCAAGCTGTTCCTCGTCAAGTTGTTCGGATTTGTTTCTCTTGGATCAAGATGAGATCGAAATCCTCTTCAACTTCTGTTAACGACCGAACTCCCTCCCCGCAAAATCCGGACATCGATCTCAAGTTGTTTGCCACTTCATCGAATCCTGACGATTCATCTGATGACGGTCTTAGCGAGGTCCGACAAGAGTTGATCAGGCGCAACTCGCGCCGTGTTCCTGCTGTTCCTAGTTGTTCCCGAGCTGTTGTCCATGATCCGAACTTCGTGGATGGAGAGAATCGTGAGACGGATGCTCAGGTTCAGTTGGAAGACGAGCGGGTTGCAGCGGATGATCAAGTTTGACCTGATTGAGAATTGGCCGCTGATCTTGAAAATAGGCAACTCGTTGAAGTGGATGAACAAGTTCGGCTTGACAGGGAACTGGCTGTCGGGCTTGCCGAGGCTGAAGAAGAAAGAGTCTGTCCGGCAAAGGAGGTTGTTCCGTTGGCAGTTCGCAGAATTGTTACCCCTCCCACTGTCGAGCCGACTCGATCAACAGGAGATGCCGTCAAATGCACACTGGAGCGGTGCGGTGCTTCTAACAATATCGTCGTTCGTATCCCGAATGATGATCAAAGGCCTTGGGATGCCCCCGGAGGTTATATCTGTGTGTACGAGGACTACTTTAGAAGTTGTGGTCTCAAATTCCCTCTGCCCGAGCTTCTTTACAAGTATAGCGCGCGCCGACATGTCGCGATCTCCTAACTTCAGCCTCCCACGGTCATCAATATTGTTGGGCTTCTAGCCATTGGGGAAGATTGCGATATTCCGATTGACGTTCAGGTGTTTGAGAGGATGTTCTGTGTGAACATTGCGAAACAGAAACCTTGGTTCTTGTCGGCAAATGCGAAACCGGAGTATGATCTTGTTACGGGAAATAAACCGAGCAAGGTCAATAGTTGGAATACTCGTTATTTTTATCTTCGGATTGACGATCTCTCTGTTGAACGGCCTGAGGGAAATTAACGGACTCGATGGAGGATCCCCATTGGTAGATATCGATCTTTGCTTAGCTGTTTCTCAATTTATCTTATCTAACCATTTTCAATCTTGTCTTTTCAGCTCGTCATACTCCGAGCATTCTTACAACGATCCCAGGTTTTACTTCCGAGCACGAGAAGAGGCTCAGTGCGGCTGGGAAGATTCGTTGGCCGGAAGCGTACCAGGAGAAACTTGACTTGAAGGCTAAAAGAGCTCTCAAAGGTTCGTCTCGGTAACCTTTTCAATTTGTTTTGATAACGTTATTTCTCTAACTCCCGAGCTACTTCTGCTTTAGCTAACCCATTCGGTCGGAAAAGGAAAATGAAGATCGATGACATCCCCGACTTCGATTATGACATGGAAGATGACAAGGCTCTTGCCGAGGACTCTTCCAATCGCCAAAACGAGCAGGTCGGCGATGAGGAGCGGGCTGTTGATGAGGAGCAGACTCCTGCCGAAGGGGAAGTTCCTGCTGAAGGGGATGTGAATCCCGGAACCGAGCTGGAGGCCGACAGGCAGAAGAAAAAGAAGAGGAAGAGTTCGAACAGAAGGTCGTCAAAGCAAGGGGCCAAAGGGCCGAACTCCCCCCACGAGGGCGATAATATCTTAACGGTGCACACTGAGGTCGCTGGAGATAGTCGTTTTGGCCGATCTGGTACCTCAAAGAGACAGCCGATTTCCAGACCTTCCGCTCATTCTGTCAAGTTCGACTACGACAAGGATGAGCCCGTCATTAATGATGCGGGGGTGTGCGTCGATCTGTATCGGCAACTGACTTTTGGCACTCAGGAGTTGCCAGTGACCAAAGATCTCTTTCAGTCGGAAGCTTATAAGAAACTAGCTCGTACTACTGCCGATGTAAGCAAATTCTCGACTGTCTTGTTCTTCTTAACTTTGATTTGTGGTTCGGCGTATGACAGCCCTTTTTTTTCCTTTGTAGATGGTGGCTCCGACGAACGAGTTTGTTGGAACATACGATCGCGAGCTCGGTATTGCGTGTCGTGAGGCTATTGAGGTTGGGGATGCTGTCAAAGAAGTGCAGAAAGAGCTGCTTGCTGAGCAGGCGAGGTCGGAAGCTGGCGATTTGGCCGTCGCCGAACTTAAAAAGGAGATAGTCGTCTTGAGAAAAGCGAATGCCCAACTTAAGGCAGATAGGGATGTGGCCGTCCAAAGGCTGGAGAACGAAACGATTCGTCTGAGGGAGACTCGTACAAGGAGATCATGAAACGAAGGGTCATCTTGCTGCAATTGATCGGCAGAAGAAACCGTTCCTTAGTATCAACCAGCTCCATGGGGTTCTCAATTTTCGCGACGTTCTTGAAAGGAAAGACGGCATCATCGTTCCGCCGTTTCGTATTGAAAAGCTGAAGAAGCTTAAAGCTGACAATTCGGCAGAATATGATGCGATCGATCCTTGTGCACTCACTGAAGAAGATCTCGTGATATCACCTTTCGTCGAGCCCGTGTATCCGGAAGTCTCCTTGCCGAGTGGGGTAGAAGTACCGCCGGGTCTTAATATGCTCAGTTCGAATCAGCGCACGATCTCGGGTGACCGAGTGAGTGAAATAAGGGATCAAGCTATTTGATCGTTGCTTTTGTTGTCTTATTTTTTTGGTAGTTCGGTAAACTTTTGTTTATGCCCNATTTTTTTCTGTAAACTCTTTTTGCCTAAGGAGGCTTTTGCGACTTGGTTCAGTCTTTAACGAATTCGGTATTATCTTTTCCGTATTGTTTCAATTTTCGATTTCGATCTCGGTTTTTATACTTAGTCGGATTTGCATTTGTGAAATCAGGTTCGGCTTTTGTGAGGTCGTAAAATGATATGATCATCTCGGGTCCATCATACACCAAAATGGGGTTGTAAAAAAGTACGGTCTTAGCGGGGTATAGGGGATGAACTCGATCCTACGATCCATTCGAGATCGACGATCATTCGTAGATCGGCTTACTGCTCTGTGATTGTTGAGAAATCGGCTTATTAGTTTTGCGATTGTTGAGAAATCGGCTTATTAGTTTTGCGATTGTTGAGAAAACGACTTAATTTTGCGAGAGGAAACGTTTGGCTTTACCTTAGAACTTAGGATAAGAGTGCGTTGGTAGCTCGTCTTAAGATACTCCCGGTTTTCTCAGATCGAATCGGAGCGTGCGAGATGGACTCGGCTTATTTAGCTCAGATGATCTGAGATGATACAATGCGGGACTGGTCCTAGCTTAACATGGAAAGTGTGTTATCCATAGCATCATGGGGATGCATGCGAGACGGAGCTCGGCTTATATAATTGTTCCGATCGTCTGGCCAGGACGTCGAAGTGGAAAACCGCGATGGTTTAAGTGCGAACTGTTTGAGTTTGGCTTTTCAGTGGTACAAACTTATCGAGTTCGGCGAACTGTTTGAGTTTGGATTTTGAGTTATACGAACTTGTCAGTTCGGCAAACTGTCTGAGTTCGGCTTTTGAGTTGTACGAACTTATCAAGTTTGGCGAACTGTTTGAGTTCAGCTTTTGGGTTTGTACGAACTTATCAAGTTCGGCGAACTGTTTGAGTTCGGGTTAACAAGATATTTTAGAGATTAATTTTTATTAAAGTCACAGCTGTACCCGTGGTGGGTTGCCTACATACCCTTGAAAGAGGGATCAAGCCATCCGTAGTTCATGTTACATTGGAATTAACAGCGAGCTTAGTGGATGAGCTCGGTATTTTTTTTTTTTTTGATCGATGCCGAACTTAGTAGTAATAGCGCTTGAGGTTCATCGAATTCCATGATCTCGGGATCGGTGTTCCGTCCATCTTCATTAGTTCGTAGACACCGGGTTTGACGACCCGCATTATCTGATACGGTCCTTCCCAATTAATGCCTAGTTTGCCAGCGTTTTTCTCTTCGGTCCCTTGGAAAACTTTTCGTAAGACGAGGTCACCATCGTCGAAATGTCGACCTCGAACTTTCTTGTTGTAGTAGCATGCTGCTAAATGTTGATAGTTCTGAATTCGGAGCAATGCTTGTCTGCGCTCCTCTTCCAGCGTGTCAAGATTGTCGAGCAACATCTCGTCATTGATATCAACAGTTTGTGTAAGCATCGTTCGGGGTATTGTTGGGAGACTGATCTCAGCCGGGCACAGAGCTTCCATACCGTAGGCTAAGAAGAAAGGTGATTGTCCGGTTGATCTTCGGGGTGTAGTGCAGTGTGACCATAGGACTCCATCCAACTCGTCGGCCCATAATCCTTTCTTTGTGTCTAACCGTTTCTTGAGGCCGTCGATGATAGTTTTGTTGGTTGCCTCTGCTTGTCCGTTGCCTTGTGGATATCTAGGGGTAGAATAACTTAGTCGAATTTTCCATTTAGCACACCAATCGCTGAATATAGTTGAGATGAATTGTGATCCGTTGTCTGTGACGATCTTGTACGGTACACCATGTCGGCATATGATATATTTCTAGACGAATTTCTGAACGTCAAGACCATGTATCTCGGTGTAGGATTCGGCTTCGACCCATTTGGTGAAGTAATCGGTCATGACGAGGATGTACTGCTTTTGGTTGGTAGAACGACGTAGTGGGCCGATGATATCCATTGCCCATCACATAAAAGGGTAGGGTGCTGTCGAAGTGATAAGTAGCTCGGTTGGGAGGTTAATCATTCGGCCGTGTCTTTGGCATTTGTCGCATTTGGCTACGAACTTCTCGCAGTCAGTTAACATCGGCGGCCAATAATAGATTGCCTTCTTTATTTTCAGGGCTAAGGACCGACCTCCGGAATTATTACCTCCTGCTCCCTCATGAACTTCTCTCATGACATCGTTTACGTCTTTGTTTGACACGCAAATCAACAGGACTCCCGAAGCTCTCCACCGGTATAGTTTGCCATCGAGAACGATGTAATGGGCAGCTCACATTTTAAGATGCCGAGCTGCCCATTTGTCGGCTGGAACTGTTCCTTCGTATACGTACATTTTGATCTCGATAGTCCAGTCTACGGGTTCCTCTTCTTCTTCGGCTTCGATGTCAATAGGGGCATGGAGCCCTTCGGATGTTTCGTCTTCGTCTGACTCATCTCTTAGTTCCAGGTCGTCTGGGATATGTCCGGTTTCGATGGTTTTATTAGGCTCGGAAACCGGACGGCTGCTTGCTTTTTGTGGCTCGGGATTAGCAGCAGGAAACGTCTCGTAGTTACGCCTGCGTGTGGTTATGTTATGATATTCCCATATTTTACCTCTTTTAGCATGCATTTAACTTAGCATTTTAGGTCTCATGCATGTGTTTTCATATCTTTCTTTAGTGTTTTGGTCTAAATGAGGCTTTAGTTAGTTTGCATTAGGTCCTAGTGAGTCTTGCATTCATTTGGAGTGCTTTCTAGGTGTTTGGAGACATTTTGGAGATGTTAGGAGTAATGGAGCAAAAGAGGATGCAAAGATCATTCTGAAGTGTCTTAAAGATCCGGCATAACGAAGGGGTTACGGTCAGATTCAGCCTCAATGGTCTTCATGAAAGATGTAGCCAGATGAGTTATCGTTCTACTGGAGGTGGTTGGAGGTCATTCGTACATGTATTCCGTCTGGACGCGAGACCAACGCCAACCAGCATTGGATCGGCACAAGTAAGTCCAATACCGACCGGTCCTAGACCGGTACTATCTGGTCGGTACTGAAGCAGAGAGTAGTACCGACCCAGATTCACTCCCCATACCGACCCAGAATGGATCGGTACAAAACTCAATATGTCCTCATCGAAGCCAGCCGAAGTCACCCAAAGATCGTACAAAACACAATTTATGTTCAGAATTAGCTTTGGAATTCTTCATATACGTTGTAGATAATTGAGTTAGATGTCTTCTGAAGGTAGTTTAAAGTCATTCGGAGCGGTGGTTCGAAAGATACATCAGATTTAGCGGGGACGTGTCCGTCTGGCGCCTAAAGGAGCTATGCTCAGAGATTAGTACCGACCCACTGTACCGACCCAGGACAGGTCGGTATAGACCTCAAGAATCAGCCAAAAACCAGTTTCAGCTGGGTCAATACCCGGTTTGTTCCGGGTTGACCCGGTTCGCCTTTTTTTCTATAAATACTCTTCAAACCTAATTTTCTAGCTAAGTTTTCTTCTTTCTAGAGTTGAGTTTTATCCCAAACTCTTCTTATGATTTTAGAGGGATTTTGATTGTTCTTCATACAAATGCCACTCTATAGAAGATTTCTTCAACTCTATCTCTTATTTATGCAATTTCTTTATCTTTGTGTCCTTTTTCCCATTTGTTCTTCTTGTTCTTTAGATTTTAGACTTTTTGTTGGATCATGGTTTGCTTGATTATGATGAATTGATGATTGATTTATGATGCTTATGTTATGAATCCTTGCTTTCCTTTCTATTGAGTGTTCTTAATGTTAGATTAGGCTTGAAAAAGTTAATCTAGAACTAAGGGAATTTCATGCACACCAAGTGTTTGATGAAATTCCCCGAAGAACTAAATAAGAGATTTACATATCTTAGCTCATGAGAATGGTTGTCTAAGGTGTATTTTGGTTATTGGAACTTGATATTAATGCTTGTTAGTCATTTAATCACAAATGAGAGTTTGATCTTGATTAAGTGATTAATAAAGAGGTTAGTGTCATGAGAGTGAATTAATCTTATTCAAGTGTTATAGACCTAAGGAATAGCATAGATTCTGTGCATTAGTATCATAAATGATGATGATTTGGATTGCATCTTGTTAGATCCTTCACATATGTTGATCTTAATGCTAGTTTTGAATTGAGAGATCAAAATTAGAGCTTAAGCATTTCATGCCAGAAAGGTGTTCGATGAAATGCTTGAACCAAACCTATTGTGAGGTTTTCACATCCTAGCCAATGAGAGTTGATGTTTAGGGTGATTAGTGAACTAATTGGAATTGTTTATTAATGTTCATTGATTATCTAATTGCAAACGAGAGTTTATGTCAATTAGATGATTAGTGAAGTGATTAGTGCCATGAGAATGGATTAGTCATATTTATGAATTCCATGTTCTAGGATAGTGTCTAATTCAATCTTTGTTATCATTATTTGATTGTTAATCATTTCTTTGATAGTCTAATCCATGATCCAACACTTCTATCTTTTGTTTTCTTTCTTGCATTTTACTTTCTTAATCTAAAAACATAAAAACCTAAAACAATTGATCTAGCTTAAGTCATTTCTTGCATTCCTAGTGTGTTGTTCTTTGTGCCTCCTTGGATTGATCCTCTTGTACTACAATGATATGAGTAGACTTGAGTAATTGATTAAGACTCCAAAAAGTCTATCATCATGTTACAAGTCTCGGCTGGCTCGATGCTTGATCGCGAGATGCTCTCCATCGGGATAGATCGTCGGAGGTGAGGATCCGAACTCGAGGCAAGGGCAGCTAGGGCATCAGCTGGCGCGTTCTCTCCGCGGGGTATTGATTTAAGCGTTTTCACTCAGTCAATTAATACTAAAGTTTACACTACCGCAATCATAACGGTTGTCAATGCAGTATTTTAGGATCGAATCCACATAGACCAAAAGTATACTACAATCCTCACAATTATGAAATTAAGCTAAGACAGAAATATGGTTTGGTTTTGATTAAGTAACGAATGCAATTAAAACGATGTAAATTCAATAAAAGAAAAGCGTTAGGTCAGGGGATTATTCTCAAGAATCCAGAGATCATGAATCAGACAACTATTCAGGGAACAATTAAACACAAGTTTCGAACTCAAACCTAAATATTAACCAATCCACTTCCGTGCTCATGGTTACTAAACCTAGCATCCTAATACACTTCCGCGCTCATAGAATTCTAGATCAGCCTTAACGAACAGGTTCAATGTGTTCACGAATCAACCTAATACACTTCCGCGCTACTAGACAATTCGCTCGCTTATGCTCTTTCTAGCAACCCAATACACTTCCGCGCTCTCAGATTAAGCTCTGGTTCATGGACCTAGCGGTCAGCTCAAGCCTAAGCATTAAACACAACAATAAGCGAAAATCTCAAAAGATAAATCCCTATCTGTGTCTAATTCAATGATTCATGGATCCCCTTGAAACCCTAAACCTAGCTAATGAACTACTCAGACATGGAAACAGAGAATAAGCAAAGAGATGAGGAAGACATAGTATAGATTAAGAGAAAGTGTTTCGAAATCTTCTCAATGGATACAAAGGTTCTTCTCCAAAGCTTACAATGATCTCCAAAAGTCTCAATAGAGTAATGCAATAAAAAGTGTATGTAAAAGTTGTGGTATCAAGCGGTGCCGTCAAAGAGGCTAAAAATAGAGTATATATAGGTCTAGGTCGAATTAGGTCAAAATAGGGAGTTTTCCAGAGCAAAATAGGAAAAACAGAAATTTCCTTTTTCTTCTCGCCGGCTTGCATCGATCGATGCACCTCCTTGCATCGGTCGATGGCTGTTTCTCTGGTATATTGCATCGACCGATGCACTCCTTGCACCGATCGATTCTACTCATTTCTTCACGGTTTTGTGCATTTTTGCTCCCGTAACTCCAATTTCCTCCTTAGACGCCCTTTTTACCTAAGATATCTAAATAAAGGACTAAAAGACTCTAAAACGGACTTTGACTCGATAAAACGTTTAAAAGAAATACCAAAACGTACAATAAAATACGGTAAAAACCAAGTACATCAATTCCGCCAGACTTAGTCTTTTGCTTGTCCTCAAGCAAACAGAAAACTAAGTAAGAAGAAAAAGTTTGAAAACACGGAGACTCAAATTTCCTTTAGAATTCCACAATGACCATTACCTTAGAGATCCATGTATTTCCGATCTAGGTCCAGATCGAACCACCATGTACTTCTCTGCAAGCGTTCTCAGCCTCCCAGACTCAACTCATTATTTCACAGAACAATCTAAAGCTATCATAGTTGGGTGTCATCAAAGATCATAGTGCTAAGAACCTTCTAGACTCTTTTCCTTTCGATATCGTGACAAGACAACAACACAACCTTTGGTACTTTTTCCCTCCCCCAGACTTATTGTTTTCTCATTTCCTTTTCTTGGGGTATATATATTTTTTATCAAGGTTTACGAGACGCGAGTATTGATGGTGTTTGCCACCGAATCCCCGGTTCATCCCCTTTTTAAAATCAAAGATGTAGGCGAATAATGGGATCGCGGGAAATTTTCCTAGCCCTCGCTTCCATACTTTGTGTGATCATCTCCTTCGAAGTAAAATAATGGGATCGATGGAAATTTTCCTAGCCCTTTACTTGAAAGAAAATCATTTCATCTTTTCTGCTTTTTATTTTAACTAAGGGAGAGGAGTACCATACATTCACACAGGTTGTCTTGCCAGATACGAATGAGGAGTCAAGCTCTGAAGACACCAATCGCGCTGATGAGGCAAAAGGAAGAGTGCAGAAATTAGCTCAAGCTTTTTGAATTTTCTTGGAAACATGGATGCCTCTGATTAACCGGTCAGCCTTTGGATTTTCCATTAGTCTTATCGGAGGCTAGCTATGAAACAATGGTCACTTAGATGCAAGTTATATAAAAATTTAAAGGTCGTGATCATGATCTCCAACAAGTTTTTTGACTCAATAAAACTGAGTGACTTAAAGAAAAAAAATAACTCAAAGGTAAACAAAAGAAAGAAAAATAGCGTTAGTAACGATAGATACCCTCCCCCAGACTTACTTCACACCATCTCGGTGTGAAAATAAATGAGGAAGAAGGCTAAATAGACTCAAGAAAAATAAAATAAAAGAGAAAATAAAGAAAACGTACCAGTGGGTTGCCTCCCACCAAGCGCTTAAAGTCATTAGCTTGACTTGACAGCCTTTTAGGCATGAGACGGGTCTTCGAGGAGAATATTGTCGTCCCCATCGAGTCCTGCGTCAGTAAGGTATGGTTTCAGGTGCTGACCATTAACCACGAACTCATTTCCCGTAGTGCTCAGCAATACCACAGCTCCGTACGGTCGCACCTCCTTAATGGTGAATGGGCCGGACCATCGCGATCGCAGCTTCCCTGGAAAAAGTTTGAGGCGAGAGTTGTATAGTAATACCTGATCGTTTGCAGCGAAGTTCTTAGGACTTATCTTCCTGTCGTGATAGGCTTTGGTCTTCTCTTTGTAAATTTTTGAGTTCTCGTAAGCCATATGACATATTTCCTCTAGTTTGTGTAGTTGCATCGTTCTCCGTTCAGAGGCAGGTTTTATGTCGAAGTTTAGCAACTTTACAGCCCACGCTGCCTTGTACTCGAGCTCCACATGAAGGTGACATGATTTCCCGTAGATAAGGTGGAATGGCGTCGTTCCCAAAGGTGTTTTGAACGCAGTCCTGTATGCCCAAAGAGCGTCATCTAGCTTGATTGCCCAGTCCCGCCTTGACGTGTTCACTGTCTTTTGCAGAATACCCTTGATTTCCCTGTTGGAAATTTCGACTTGTCCACTCGTTTGAGGGTGATAGGGAGTGGCTACCTTGTGCTCGACCCCGTGCTTCTTCAACAAGTTGTCAAAGACCTTGTTGATGAAATGAGATCCGCCATCGCTGATAACTACTCTAGGTACGCCGAACCTTGGGAAGATTACTGTTTTGAACATCCTTAATACTACCTTAGCGTCATTTGTTGGGCTAGCTAGCGCTTCCACCCATTTAGACACATAGTCCACCGCCACCAGGATATACTGATTTCCATAAGATGCCGGGAAGGGACCCATGAAATCAATTCCCCACACATCGAACACTTCAACTTCCAAGATGAAATTTTGTGGCATTTCATTCCTTTTGCTAATATTCCCCTGCCTCTGACATGAATCGCACTTGGAAACGAAAGCGTGTGCGTCACGAAACATAGTCGGCCACCAGAAACCGGCTTGTAGAACCTTTGACACCGTCTTGAACGTGGCGAAGTGTCCCGCATAGTTTGAACCGTGACAATGGAATAGAATACCGGGAATTTCCTCCTCTGAAACAGATCTTCGAAAGACGCCATCGGAGCCTTGCTTGTATAAGTATGGCTCATCCCAAAAATAGTGTCTAATGTCTCTCAAAAACTTCTTCTTCTTGTTTCCCACAAAGCCAAATGGTTCCTTTTCTGCGGCCAAGAAATTCGCTATCTCACCGAACCAAGGGATTTCGGGGAGCTTGGTGTGGCGTGGGGGTATGTGGTAGTCATTGCGCCCGACACTGATTGCGTAGACGTTCTCCTCTGGTAGGCTGTCGTCTAAAGGAATCTCTTCGTCCACACGCAGCCTAGATAAATGATCTTCAACACCATTCTCGATCCCTTTCTTATCTTTGATCTCAAGATCAAATTCCTGCAACAGGAGAATCCAACGCAAAAGTCTAGGTTTGGCATCCTTCTTCGTGAGTAGATACTTCAAGGCCGCGTGATCAGTATGCACTATAACCTTAGAACCCACGAGATAAGACATGAACTTCTCAAAGGCGAACACGATGGCGAGCAGTTCCTTCTTGGTTGTAGCGTACTTGCATTGCGCGTCGTCCAAGGTCCTGCTGGCGTAGTAAATAACATGAAGTTTCTTATCTTTTCGCTGTCCCAGAACAGCTCCCACTGCGAAGTCGCTAGCATCAGTCATCACTTCGAAAGGAATCTCCCAATATGGCGGTTGAATGATCAGTGCGCTGACAAGTGCTCCCTTGATCGCGTGGAAATCTTCCAAACTTCACCTCCTTACATAGCAGCCGAGTCAGGGGTCTAGCGATCTTGGAAAAGTCTTTGCTAAACCTCCTGTAAAATCCAGCATGTCCAAGAAAGCTCCTGATCCCTTTGACAGAATTAGGCGGCTGAAGATTAGTCATAACTTCAATTTTTTCCCTGTCCCCTTCGATCCCTTGCTTCGAAATTCTATGACCCAAGACAATTCCATCCTTGACCATAAAGTGACACTTCTCTCAGTTCAATACCAGATGTTTCTCCTCGCAGCGCTGCAACACGCTGCACATATTAGAAAGACAAACAGCATAGGAGGATCCGTAGACCGAGAAATCGTCCATGAAAACCTCCATTATGTCCTCAATCAAGTCAGTGAAAATCAACATCATGCATCGCTGGAATGTCGCCGGGGCATTGCACAAACCGAACGGTATTCTGCGATAAGCAAAAGTGCCGTAAGGACATGTGAACGTGGTCTTCTCCCGATCATCTGGATGAATGAGAATCTGAAAGAAACCATAATAACCATCTAGAAAACAGTAATAGGGGTGATTAGCCAATCTTTCGAGCATTTGATCACTAAAGGGCAAAGGAAAATGATCTTTACGAGTAGCAGCATTCAATTTCCTATAATCGATACACATCCTATGCCCTGTAACAGTTCTAGTTGGGATCAACTCGTTTTTCTCATTAATAACCGTTACGCCACCTTTCTTTGGCACTACATGAACTGGGCTCACCCAAGTGATGTCAGAGATAGCGTATATGATACCCGACTCTAGAAGTTTCATTATCTCCTTCTTTACAACATTATTTAGGTTTGGGTTTAACCGTCTCTGATGTTCTATCGAAGTCATTGATTCATCTTCTAGGTGTATCCTATGCATGCAAAGGTCAGGTGAAATCCCTTGGATATCATCGAGCGAGTAGCCTAGAGCCTTACGATACTTTCTAAGCTCACATAAAAGCAAAGCAGTTTCAACATTGTTTAGCTCAGCATTGACCGAACGGCACTAACTCAGCGTTCACGAAGGACAGTTTCTGCCGGCTAAAACTCGTCCCGCGCACGATCCAGCACGTTTGGCATCGACCAGATTTCATTTTAGCTGGCTAAAAACTCATCCAGCATCATATCGACCGGCACAAATGCACAAGGAAAATTAGTACCGAACCATCCTAGGTCGGTACTGCCGAACGGTACCAATCTCGCATGACCGAGTCCGTTCGTCCCGCACGATCCAACACCAATCCAGCATGCGACAGGATTTGTACCGAGTGGTTTGTACCGACCCAGAACCGGTCGGTACAAACCTATATTTCCAGAATCTGATCGACTTTACCCATTCTAACCGGGTCGGTACCCGGTTTGTTCCGGATTGACCTGGTTCGCACTATTCACTATAAATAATTTTTAGACCTAATTTTTGAGGTATCTTTTTTTCTCTTGCTAAAAAACCTCCCCTTTTAGGGTTCTAAGTGATTGTAAGAGAGATCTTGAGTCTTGATGCAATTTAAAGTTTGTTTCTCTTAATTTCCTTTCAATCTTTCATTTTCCTATTCTCTAATCATGATTAACAACACCTCTTTCATGAGATTTGGTGTGTTCTTCATGATTAGTGAGTAGTTCTTCTTGGATCATTTGGGTTTGGTAGATTAGGGGGGTTTCTTTGTTAATCTTTGATGTCTAGAGCTTAATTGTCTTGTCTCCTTTCTTAATTAGTGTTTATAATGCTAGATTAGGCTTGAGAAAGTTAAATCTAGATCATAGGGAATTTCATGCACACAAGGTGTTTGATGAAATTCTCAAATGAACTAAATAAGAGGTTTTCACACTTAGCTCATGAGAATGATTGTCTAAGATGAATTTTGGCTATTGGAACTTGTTATTTAATGCTTGTTGATTGCTTATTCACAAATGAGAATTTGATCTTGAGTTTGTAATTAACAAGTGATTAGTGCTAAGAGATTCGATTAAACTTGATTAGTGTTCTAGGCTTAAGGAAATGCACTTGTGTGATTGTGTAGACATCATTGCTTAGCTTAAGATTCCCCCAAATCAATTGCCTTACCCAAAGATTCTCTTTTTAATCATTGTCTTAATCTTGCTTAGTTCTTGCTACTTGTTTGCTTTGTTTAAATTTGAATCATTAGGTTGTTAGAAGACCAAAATCAACTTGTTAGCTTAACTTAGAGAGTTTCTTGCATTCTTGTTGCATTGAACTAAACCCCGATTGGATTGACACCTAGCTAAAATATTGCAATGACATGAGCATATTTAGGATTGATTCTTAGGAAAAATCCTAATTATCAATTGGCGCCGTTGCCGATTGGGGTTCTAGTTTAGTCAATAAGATTTAGTTTCTTTTTGAGATCAAGCTTTTTATTTTCTTTGTTTACTAATCTATCTATCTAGTTTTGTTTTCTCTTTATATGATCATGGACAACGGTCAAGGGCAACAACAAGCTCACGTTGGGCAATTACACATCCCACCACCACCCGCCCGTGATGCTAGAGCTCAAAACACCGTTGGAACGGGAGACGCGGCCAATGCTCATGTCAACCGCCAAGGAATTCGAGCACCACCGGTTGAGACCAATGACTTTGAGGTCAAAGCTAGCTTCATCAACATGGTGCAAAGCAACAAGTTTCATGGCTTGGCGGTGGAAGATCCTCTTGATCACTTAGATCACTTCGATCGGATTTTTGGCTTGATAAAGATAAACGGTGTCTCGGAGGATAGCTTCAAGCTACAATTGTTCCCATTCTCTCTTGGGGACAAGGAAAGGCAATGGGAAAAGAACCTTCCCCATGGTTCCATCACTTCATGGGACCAATGCAAGACATCATTCCTTGCCAAGTTCTTCTCTCCCTCTAGAACGGCAAAACTCCGGAATGAGATCTCAAGCTTCACTCAAAGAGCAAATGAGAGCTTCAATGAAGCGTGGGAGCGGTTTAGGGGATATACAACGCAATGCCCTCATCATGGATTCTCGGATGCTTCCCTCTTGAGCACACTCTACCGTGGAGCACTTCCTAAGATCCGTATGTTGCTTGATACCGCGTCTAACGGAAACTTCTTAGCCAAGAACGTGAATGAAGCAATGGAGTTGGTTGAGAACCTTGCTTTGAGTGATGGAACATATGGTAATGAGTATGATCGGTCTACAAGGACCACAAGCGATTTTGAGGAGCAACAAAGAACCAAAGAGATGAAAGGCGGTTCACTTTGTTGGTGATTGTGAAGCAAACCAAGGATTCCAAGAACAAATGGTGGATTTGAGAAACAAAGAAGAAGTGAACTATGTCGGGAATCATGGTGGCTATACACAAGAGCTTCAGCAACAATCAACAACAAAGCTTTGTCCCTCAAAATCAATTTCAAGGGAACCAAGGAGGCTACTACAACAAAGCTCCATTTATGCCTCAACCCGGTTCTCACGGCAATAACTCCATGCCTCAAAACCTTGATATGAAGAACATGCTTCAACAACTTCTTCAAGGACAAGCTAATGGAGCAATGGATGTGAGCAAGAAGATGGAGGATATCCATACCAAGGTAGCTAGCTCCTAAAATGATGTACATAAGAAGCTTGAGGCATTGAGTTCAAAAGTGCAACAAATGGAGACCAAGGGAGCCAATGGAGACAAAGTGCAACAAAGTTCTTCAAATGGGAAAGCCATACAAACCTCAAAGGAGTATTGCAATGCCATCTTCTCAAATGAATCACGTCCCATTGATGATCATGAATCCGCCATTAGAGAAATCGAGTCTCTACTTTATGGTTCACATGTCCAAGTGCTTTCCCCTAGAGGTGTTCCTTTGAAACTCAATGTGGACATTGAGGAACAAGGTAGGGGAGTGACCCTTGAGAAGGATGATGACGTGACCATGGTTCAAGAACCAAAGGGTAGTGTTGCTTGCATTGATTTACCAAGCACAACTAGGATCGAGCCTAAGTCTCTCCCCAAGCTTGGTAATCCCGGTAAATTCTCTGTAGCTTGCTCTCTTGGAGATTGAGGATGCTTTGTGTGACTCCGGTTCAAGTGTGAATGTCATGTCCTATGAGATGTTCAAGAGTCTAGGGATAAGAAACCTCACCTATCACCCATCACCTATCACCTTTGGACACGCTTCTTCACGGAAACCACTTGGTCTTCTTGAAGATTACCCGCTTAACGTTGGGGATTGCATGGTCCCAACGGACTTCATTGTCATGGAGATGAAGAAGACCAACAAGCTCCCACTTCTCCTTGGAACCCCATTACTACTTACCACCGACGCTAGAATGGATTTCAAAGATCAAAGGGTAGTTCTCTTGAATGTGGATGATAAGGTATATTACCCAATGAGGACTTCTTCCAACAAGCTTTGTGGCACAATTACCATAAAGGATAATGTGTTTCGTGAAGAAGAAGCGAGATAAGTGAGTAGATGTGAGATGGTTGAAGAAGCTCTACCCCCAAAGGTCTATGAAGAGGAAGAGAAGTATCTTGAGAGAAAAGATTTGGGTTAAGGTAATGACAAGGAAGCTTCGGAAGTTGATATAACTTGTTTGGAACCGCTTCCTCCCACCACAATGGAGAATGACGTTGAGGGTAGCAAAGGTGCAAAGAAGAAGACAAAGGCCAAGGCTAAGATGGGAAACGGATCAAGCAAGCTTCATGGGTCTAGGTCCGAGCCAAGCCAGCCTTCTATCATGACTCTCACTCCTTGGAAGCACAAGGATGGAGTGATTGAGTACAAGATCAAGTGCGAAGGATGGCCCAAACCTTTTGCCTCGGTCAAGGCGATCCTCACACCCGAGCTCAAAGAGAAAGAGGAAGCCGGTCTTGAAGAGGTCATGAGCAAGGTGCTCAAACTCGAGTTCCAAGATCCACCATGGAGTTCTCACACTCCTCTCTCACCCGCCTAAAAGGGTAACCAAAGTCAAACTTAGTGACTTTAAACAAAGTGCTCTTGGAGACACCCCAAGCTTATCATTGTACATACTTTCTTTTCATGTCTTTCTATGATTTCTTGTTCTTTTTGATCTTTTGTTGGGTGGTTGCAAGGTTCTTGATGGTAGCAAGGTCGTGGCAAGGCACATTGGCGTAGATGTCGAAAGATCTTTATTCATCTATTCTCACTCCTCATTTGTAAATAACTCTTTCCTTTTGAGTCTCTTTGCATTTTTATCTTTTGTTTTTGGTCTCTCTCTTGATCTTCTTTCACCCCGAGACGTTGTGATTTAAGTTTGGGGGAGGGACCGGTGTCTAATCATGTGTTTTGTGATCTTATTTTGCCTTTTGCATCTTGAGTCTCATGTATATCATGCATTTTCAATAAATTTGAAAAATTTTGAACTTTTGTGCATTCCATATAGGATTGAGTCTAGAAGCATATCATATAAGGTAGCTTTGCATGAGCATTAGGAGCAATGACAGATTTTTCCTTGCAAAGTACCATATTAAGAGCTTAGTCAAATGCCATTGTTGCTAGTTATTTGATGCTTTGATCTCGTGTAGAAATTAAGAACGATCCATGCCTTGATCTCATGTCTTATTGTTCTTGCCATAATTGAAGCAAACCTTGACTTGAATTTAACCCCATCTAAGTGACAACCTTAATTTTGACCTGTAATTATTGTGTTTATGCATTTTTGGATGGATTCGTGGATCACTTCATACATACTTGGATAATCTTTTCCCTTTCACCACTCTTGTTTATCCAAGTAGCCATATCCCATCATTGGAATGGTTTCCCCTACCTTGACCTCAACCTTCTTTCTAGCCATTGATATTCGTGTGTGATTGGTGAGGTCTCCTTTCGAGCAAACTTGGCAAAAAAATTTTAGGTTTAGGGCGACAAGGAGGAATTCTCATGTAGATTTAGCTCCATCATCACGGGGTTAATCTAGGAGTAGGCTAGCTAGGTTGGTGATTCTTGGTTCGATATGGGGGACGGTTTGGAAATTTGGTGAACGGTTTTGTTTGGAATGGTAATGTGGAATGGAAAAGATAAACAAGGAGAAGGGAAAAGGGGATTGGATCTATAGGTTGGTTGGTGCAAAGATTCGTAAGAATATCTCTAATTATAAGATTAGCCTCAAAAGTTCAAAGAACAAGAGAAAAGCCAAAGGCAAAAGCATCAAAAAGGTGCAAGAGGCGTGAACAAGAATGAACAAAAAGGAAAGTTGCGGTTAAAACAAAAGAAGCATCAAACCACAAAGAGCAAGGAAGAAGAACCTAATCCCCGAGTGTGAAGAAGATGAAGTGAAAAGAACGACAAGCGTATTTGGGTTCGAGAAGGCAAAATGTCTTGAGAAGAAAAGGGTAGCTTAGGATAGGGGCACAACGGGTTAGAAAGGTTTAGGTTAGAGACACTCTAAGCATTTGGGTAGATGAGAATTCTCCCTTGTATGCATAAGTTGCCTTTTACCTTTAGCATTTTGCTAAAGTTTGCTCTTTCCATGAGAAATCCTTGCATTTGATTACCCATGTGTGATAATGAGATCATCTTCATCTCGTAACCGAACCCTTAGCCAAACGAATTCATTTGATCTTGCATAAACATGATTCACGCTTATTACACTTAATCAATGTCAAGGGGTTGGAGGATATGAAGGTTTGTGTAGGTTCGAATGTAAGTCATGCAAGGATAAGTATGGCTAGTCACTTTTGAGTAAGTTTGTCTGATCGTATCATGAAGTTTGCAACTTAGATATTGGGCTTAGATTCTTTTTATGGCACTTGTGGATTTTAGCTCTCATTTTTAGTCTTCTTCCTTTTCTTACTCTTGTTTGCTTGAGGACAAGCAAAGGTTTAAGTTTGGGGGAATTGATATACTCATATATTGCATGTTTTAGCATACATTTCACTTAGAGTTTCGTGTCATTTACATGCATAATCATGGTTTTGTCTTGCATTTAGGTCTCATTTAGAGATTATGACATTTGCATTAGGTCTAGTGAGTTCTTGCATGTTTTGGAGTACTTTCTAGGTGATTGGAGGCAATTTGCGCATAATTGGAGAAATGGACCAAAGTAGAGTGCAAAGTCCATCCGAGACGCCGGAAATATGCGGCTGGACGGCAACCCTCCGATCGGATTCATGATATATCATGGTTTTTACCCCTTTTAGACCATGATATAAGTCATATTTATGGAGTCTTTCTAGTATTTTGGAGTCTTTTCGAGTCTTTTACAGGTTTAGGTACGTTTGGAGCTTAATTGGAGATATTGAAGCATTCTGGAGCATTTTGGAGCATATGGAGATGCAGAGTCATGCAGAGACGTCAGACGTTTGGCATTCGTTGAAGAACTTCCCACCGATGGATTGAGCTCCAATTTGGACACAAGACAGATCAATGGATTAGCTTTCATTTGGATGTGGTTTAATGCCATTCCAACGGTGCGATCAAAGTTATGCCGGTTTTCGTGAAGACAGTCCAGTCTGGCGAGTAGAAGAGTCGACACAGAGGATGAGTATCGACCGATACTACCTAGTGTCGATCGATACTCACTGCAGGAAAACAGGAAACTCGACTTTTTACAAGTCTGGAGAGTTTTCATCTTAGTCCAGAAGTCTTTAATTATTATAATAAGCCCCAGAACGTGTTTTAGCATTATAATTAGGTTTTTCAGCCATTGTTGAGGCTACGCTTTAATTACGCTTTGTTCTACTTTGGTTTTTGGAGATATTTCTAAGAGAGACAATTCTGAATCTCTTTTTACTATTTTCTATTTATTTGATTTGATGATATATTCAATCATGTTGCTTGTTTCAATCTACATGTCTGAGTAGATCCCTTGTTAGGTTCAGGGTTCTCATAAGAGTTTTCTCTGAATGTTAGGTTAATTAATTGATTAGGATTCACCATCTTAATTAGTTCTTCACCATAGGTTGTTCTCATAGCTAATTCTAGGTTGACGAATCTACAACTTAGATCTTAGGATAATTGGTTAGGCACGAGAGTGCGATTAATTACCTGACAGAACTTAGGGTGAGCAAAATAACTATTCGCAAAGAGATTTGGTTTAGTTGTTTTGTGAACAGATCAAACCTGAACGAAAAGCTGGTTTAGACTTTAGGATTCGCAAAGAGATTTGGAATTCTAGGATTTAGACTTAGATAGTTTTCGCAACGAGAGTTGGTTAGCTATACTTTAGTGATTTGAGTTCAAGAACTACGCTAAATCTGAATCATGTTAGTTAGTTTATCTACATTCATTGAATTCCTGAGAAATACTCTGAGCCTATCCTCTTTCCCATTGATTCACAACTTGTTTAATTTACGCACTTGCATTTAATTTCATTGTTTGGTTTAGCTTAATTTGGATCTATATAATCTATTGTGTGAATTCTGGAGTTCTTCTGTTCGACCCCTACATATACTACAACAACTGCTTTAGTACTTATAGGGTATTAATTTGAGCATATCAAATTTGGCGCCATTGCCGGGGACTCAATTTCGCCATTAGTTTAAGTGAAGAATTTCGACTAAATCGTCGAGTATCGATCGACACCCTAGTTGTATCGGTCGATACCCGTCACGTTTTTTTTGTTTCGGTTACTTACGTGCTTTGACTTTTGTGTTTCAGGTGTATGCCTAATCGCGAGACCAGGATAAACAAGAGCACGCATCTAGTTAATCTTTCCAACGAGGAACTAGCACTTTTGGAACGCACGAAAAGGAAAACAAAGAAGCCAGCAGAGATGAACAATCCATTGGTTTTGATTCGTGATGATGTTGGAGCTTTGAGAGACCATGAGGGTCAATTGTACAATGAGATAGGGCAACGACTTGATGGAGATGGAAACATCATTGCTCCTCCAGCTGTTGTGAATGTGGGGAATGATGTGGTTGAGCGTGGTAGAACAATTGGAGAGTATAATAGGCCTGATCAGTTCTATGCCAATCGATCAGCGATTCGTCCACCTGCTTTTCAGAGGAATGACTTTGAGCTAAAACATGCATACTTCACTCTTGTGGGTCAGCACCCTTTTCATGGTCTTCCTCATAAACACCCCATGGATCACATTGAGAGGTTTGAGGATTTGGTCTCTAGCATCAAACGCAATGGAGTGTCCTACGACTACCTGTTCTGTAAGCTTTTCCCATACTCTCTTGGTGGGGATGCTTCTTATTGGCTCAAGCAGTTGCCTCATGGATCATTGACTACCTGGGATGAGACTAAGACTGCTTTCCTGAACAATTTTTATGATGATGCGAGATCCGAGGAGCTCAGAAACAAGATCTCTCAATTTTCTCAAGAAGCGACTGAGGCGTTTAAGGCTGCTTGGATACGATTCAGGTCATATCAGAGGGATTATCCACATCACGGATTCAATAAGGTTCAGTTGCTGGGTATTTTCTTCAGAGGAATCGATTGGAGGTATCAGATGGCTCTAGATGCTGCGAGCAATGGAAATTTCTACACGAGGTATCCTGACGATGCGTATGTGCTCATTGAGAACTTGGCGTCTAGCAATAGCGCCAAGAGTGCCGATCTCGAGCGGAAAAGGCTGCACGGAGGTGTTGATGGATCGCAGATTGCTAAAATGCATACAAAGCTAGATTCGGTGTATAATTTGTTGATGGGCAAGCAACAGAAGGCTTTTCGTCCTGCTGAAGAGGATGAAGTGGAATATGTTAACTACATTGGTGGAGTTGGATTTCAAGATCAAATGTATCAATGCCCACCCACACCACCCAGAGCTCCTGAAAGCAAAGTTGAGTCCATGCTTTAATAGCTTCTTCAGGGACAGCAGAAGATGACAGTGGATTTCAGTGGAAGGTTGGATGCTCTGTACACCGATCTGAATGGGAAAATCGAGGCTCCCAGTACTAGCCACAGGATGTTGGAAACTCAGGTAGCTCAGACAGCAGCAACTGTCAAGGGACTGATGGTTCATTCACAGAACGAATACGACACTGCTATCCCCTCGAGGAGTGGACACGAGGTACACCTAGGAGTGCAGAAGTGCTCAACTGCTGAGATTTTCGTCAATCTTGCCGAGAATGACGATGAGATTTCGAACACCACCCATGTATCGACCGATACTCCCTTGTATCGATCGACACACGTCCAAAGTTCTGCCATGGACGATTCCAGAGCGAAGGCATCGACTGACACCACCCCGTGTCGATCGCCACCAGTGCAGAAATTTTCAAGGGACATCTCAAAACCCCGTGTATCGATCGATACCACCCCTATATCGATCGACACTGCCCCTGCGGTCGAGAAGACACCTGAGTTTATTGAAGAAAGGGTTTACAAGCCTAATGTGCCATACCCTCGACCACCTAGACATCTCATGAACCCCATTTCTCCAAAGTAGCTGCTTGGCTTCCCCACACACTGACTTTTGAAGAAGCTCTAGAGTACCGCCCTCTGCTTTGTCACTTCCGAGATTGCAGAGAAACTCTGGAAGAGATCGAAGTACTCTTTATCAAGGCAAGAAGCAAGTCACTACTGCTGAGGCAGTTGACCAAGAGGGAAGACCCATGAATATTCTCATTTCCATGCTCTATTTCTGGAGTTGAATTCAAAGAGTCTCTCATTGACTCGGGGGCTAGCGTCAATGTCATGTCAAGGGCAATTGCAGAGAGATTGGGAGCTGATATTCGATCTCCCAGGACATCTATCACATTCGCGAACTGTTCCACCTCACTTCCGCACGGTACAATCCCTAATTTGATGGTCACAATAGGAGATTGTCTGGTTCCTACTGATTTTCAAGTTGTGGAGATGAGTGCAAGATCTACTACGCAGTTGATTCTTGGAAGACCGTTCATGGCTACGGCCGGTGCCATTATGGACACACCCAGCAAGAAAATCTCATTCTCATACATTGACAAAGGGGTGTACTACGAAGCCATTCCTACTAGAGGACCTCCCACACGTGTCTCTTGCATCGATGTTGCCACATGAGAGACGTTGGTAGTTGATCTTTTGGAAGAGCCTCCTAACGACTCCACTGTCATAGACCTTCTAGATAGTCCTTCTATCATCACCAAGAAAGACATCAAAAAGGCTAAGGCAAAAACCGAGGGGACACAGAACTTGCATCGACCAAGAAGCCCTGGTATCGATTGATACCCTGTTGGTATCGGTCGATACCCCACGCGCAGTGCTACCCATGTGACTTTAATCCCTCAGAAGTGTGATGGAGATGTGATTGAGTATAAGGTGAAGTGCAAAGGAACCTCAAAACCATTCTCTAAGGCTAGAGTTATGCTTACTTCGGATCTGAAAGAGAAAGGAAAGGAGGTTGTGGAGAGCATGTTGAGCAGAACTCTGAAGCTGGCGATGTCTAGTTGTGGAGCTTGTTTTGGCGCAAGTTCTCATTCCTATCCCGACTAATACATGAGCCAAAGTCAAGCTAATGACTTAAAACAAGCGCTTGGTGGGAGGCAACCCACTGGTAAGTTTGTATATAAGTCTTTTGTTTTTGTTTTTGGTTTTGTGTCTTGTTTCACGTGCAGCAGATTCAGAAGAGCAGTGTCGATCGACACCTAACCGGTATCGATCGATACCATCCACGCGACAAAGGAGCAGAAACTTGCTACGAGTATCGATCGATACCAGTGCTGTATCGGTCGACACTCATCACCATCTCGGGTAACTTTTTCGCTTTTCACCAATCCACTCAGCTCTTCTGTTTTCTTTTACCACCTCTAGGCTAGATAACACTGGGGACAGTGTTGTTTAAGTCTAGGGGAGGTAATTGCTGACAACGTGTTTGTTTTTCTTAGAGTCAGTCGTTTTGTGTCAAATTTGTTTTATTGAGTCAAATTTTGTTGGAGATTATGATCTTGTTCTTGACCCTATTGTTCTGACTTTGCTTCTAAGTGACCACTGTTACAGAATCAGCTCTAGATCGACTAATGAAAAATCCAAAGGCTGACCAGTTAACTAGAAGACACACATGTTTCCAGCAGAGTTCTTTTAAAGCCTGAGCCAAATTTTTACACTTCATCGACGTGGTTAGTATTCATAGAGCTTGATTCCTCATTCATATCTGACAAAGGAACCCATGTGTTAAAAGTGATGGTATCTCTCTCCCCTGTTATAAGTTAATAAAAAATAGCATAAAAAGATGAAATGATTTTCTTCTGAGTAGAGGGTTAGGAATGCTTCCAGCAATCCCATTATTCTACTTGGTGAGGAATGATCACACAAAAGTTGGAAGCGAGGCTAGGATTTTATTATGATGCCATTATTCGCCTACACCCTTTGATACATTGAGGGGGAAGAACCGGGGATTCGGTGGCAAACACCATCAATACTCGCGTCTCATACCTTGATGTGTATATGCAAATCTAAAAAAGAAAAAAAAAAAGAGAACAAAATAAGAAATAAGTCTGGGGGAGAGAAAGTGATACAAAAAGTGTGAAATTGGGTGGTTCCTTGTCAAGATATTGTATGGGAAAGAATCTAGAAGGTTCTTGGTATTAATCATAGCGATGAACCTGGCGATGATGGGTTTAATTGAACGATGCTGCGAGATAATGTGTGTAGTCTAGGGAAGCTGCGACTTCCTAAGAAGAAGTACATGGTGGTTAGTTTTGGAACTGGTTATGTGACATTTGGGTGCTTGGGAAAATGGTCATTGCAATGTTTCATGAATAGGTGAGTCTCCGTGTTTTCAAACCTCTTTCTCTGGTTTAGTCTTCTATTTGCTTGAGGGCAAGCAAAGGCTAAGTCTGGGGGGAGTTGATATATCATGGTTTTTACCCCCTTTTAGACCATGATATAGGTCCTATTTATGGAGTCTTTCTAGTATTTTGTAGTCTTTTCGAGTCTTTTACAGGTTTAGGTACGTTTGGAGCTTAATTGGAGATATTGAAGCATTCTGGAGCATTTTGGAGCATATGGAGATGCAGATCATGCAGAGACGTCAGAAGTTTGGCATTCGTTGAAGAACTTCCCACCGATGGATTGAGCTCCAATTTGGACACAAGACAGATCAATGGATTAGCTTTCATTTGGATGTGGTTTAATGCCATTCCAACGGTGCGATCAAAGTTATGCCGGTTTTCGTGAAGACAGTCCAGTCTGGCGAGTAGAAGAGTCGACACAGAGGATGAGTATCGACCGATACTACCTAGTGTCGATCGATACTCACTGCAGGAAAACAGGAAACTCGACTTTTTACAAGTCTGGAGAGTTTTCATCTTAGTCCAGAAGTCTTTAATTATTACAATAAGCCCCAGAACGTGTTTTAGCATTATAATTAGGTTTTTCAGCCATTGTTGAGGCTACGCTTTAATTACGCTTTGTTCTACTTTGGTTTTTGGAGAGATTTCTGAGAGAGACAATTCTAAATCTCTTTTTACTCTTTTCTATTTATTTGATTTGATGATCTATTCAATCATGTTGCTTGTTTCAATCTCCATTTCTGAGNTTCTTATAAGGGTTTTCTCTGAATGTTAGGTTAATTAATTGATTAGGATTCACCATCTGAATTAGTTCTTTACCATAGGTTGTTCTCATAGCTAATTCTAGGTTGACGAATCTAGAACTTAGATCTTAGGATAATTGGTTAGGCACGAGAGTGCGATTAATTACCTGATAGAACTTAGGGTGAGCAAAATAACTATTCACAAAGAGATTTGGTTTAGTTGTTTTGTGAATAGATCCAACCTAAACAAAAAGCTGGTTTAGACTTTAGGATTCGCAAAAAGATTTGGAATTCTAGGATTTAGACTTAGATAGTTTTCGCAACGAGAGTTGGTTAGCTATACTTTAGTGATTTGAGTTCAAGAACTGCGCTAAATCTGAATCATGTTAGTTAGTTTATATACATTCATTGAATTCCTAAGAAATACCCTAGGCCTATCCTCTTTCCCATTGATTCACAACTTGTTTAATTTACGCACTTGCATTTAATTTCATTGTTTGGTTTAGCTTAATTCGGATCTATATAATCTATTGTGTGAATTCTGGAGTTCTTGTGTTCGACCCCTACATATACTACAACAACTGCTTTAGTACTTATAGGGTATTAATTTGAGCATATCAATTCAGCCTCGACGTTTTTCATGGAAGTTGTGGACAGATGAGTTAGCTGTCCAGGGGAGTTGGAATCAAGCAATTCGGACGTGTGGTGTGGGAGATATGCCATTTTTACTGAAGCCATGCCCAACTAGCCGCGAAGCTGTTAACCAATACCGACCGGCATTGGATCGGTATTGCAACATGGGCAAGTACCGATCAAGAACTCATTCCCATACCGACCCAGAACTGGTCGGTAGAAAGCCAAATCCTCTCCACACCGATCCATCTTTGAGCGGTGCAACTTGCTCGGCATCGATCTTCAGACGACCATACCGACCCCTTCTCATGTGGTACTACAGCTCGGTACTGAAGCAGTGACTTGTGCCGATCCACTTGTACCGACCCAGAACAGGTCGGTAAAAATCTCTCCGACACAGCTCGCCTATCGCACCATCCAAGCATCGATCCGGCAAACACCCGCGCATGCCCCAACACCGACCAAGCTTCATCCGGCACAACCGACCTGCACGATGAAGATTAGTACCGACCCATTCTGGGTCGGCACTACCGAACGGCACTAACTCAGCGTTCACGAAGGACAGTTTCTGTCGGCTAAAACTCGTCCCGCGCACGATCCAGCACGTTTGGCATCGACCAGATTTCATTTTAACCGGCTAAAAACTCGTCCAGCATCATACCGACCGGCACAAATGCACAAGGAGAATTAGTACCGAACCATCCTAGGTCGGTAGTGCCGAACGGTACCAATCCCGCATGACCGAGTCCGTTCGTCCCGCACGACTGATATCTTCATATTTTACGTGTTCTAGCATACATTTCACTTAAAGTTTTGTATCATTTGCATGCATAATCATGGTTTTGTCTTGAATTTAGGCCTCATTTAGATTTTAGGACATTTGAATTAGGTCCTAGTGAGTTCTTGCATGTTTTGGAGTATTTTATAGGTGATTGGAGGCAATTTGGGTATATTTGGAGAAATAGACCAAAGTAGAATACAAGGGTCATCCGAACCGTCCAAACGCACCTGCAGAACAAAGGCCTTACGATCTGAATCAGCTTCCATGGTCTTCATCGAAGTTGTAGAGGAGTGAGATAGCTTGCCAGAGGAGTTGGAATCAGATCATTCGGATATGTGGTGTGGGCGTTATGCCATATTTACTGAAGGTATATCCGACTGGCCGCGAGAATCGAGATCAACGCCGACCGGTCCTAGGTCGGTACAAATGGTCGGTATGACACCAGAGACTTGTACCAACCAGAATCTCTTCTCAATACCGACCCAGATCAGCTGGGCATGAAGGCTCAGGAAGATTAGTACCGACCTGTTCTGGAGCGGTACTACTTGGTCGGTACAAACACGGCAGTACAGGTCAATCCATTTGTACCAGCTGAGCGAAGGGGTTCCGGTCGGATTCAGCCTCGATGATCTTCATGAAAGTTGTATCCAGATGAATTATCTGTCCACAGGAGGTCGTTTGAGATCATTCGGATGCGTATTCCAGGAGATACGGCGATTTTACTAAGGGCATGTCTGACTGGCCGCGAGACAATGCCGACCCGCACTAGGTCGGTACCACCAATCAGCACAAGAAATATTAGTACCGACCTGTTCTGGAGCGGTACACCTTGCTCGGTAGTGGGGAAAAGATTAGTACCGACCTGCCCTAGCTCGGTACACTTGGTCGGTACAAAACCACTTCCTAATCCGTCCTCGTGAAGCCAGCCAAAGTGACTCAAAGATCAGGGCGAATGAAGAGCTTACACTCGGATTTTGCTTTGGAAGTCTTCATAGAAGTTGTAGATGATTGAGTTAGATGCCTTCAGGAGGTGGTTGCATGTCATTCGGATCCGTGGTTAGAAAGATACATCAGATTTATCAGAAATATGTCTGTCTGGCGTCCAAACGAGTCCTGCTCCCAATACGACTTCTGAAAGATCAACCAATACGAAGGACTTCCAATCTGATTCAGCTTCTACGTTATTCATGAAAGTCGTAGATATATTAGTTAGATGTCACCTGGAGGTGGTTTCAGGTCATTTGGATAAGTGGTGCAAGAGATATGGCGATTTTATCAAGTGTATGTAGACCAGTACCGACCGACTCCCGTGCGGCACACTCCGACCGGTATGACACCAGAGACTTGTGCCGATCCACTGTACCGACCCAGGACTGGTCGGTACAGACCACCAGAATCAGCCAAAAACCAGTTTTAGCCGGGTCAATACCCGGTTTGTTCCGGGTTGACCCGGTTCGCCCACTTTCCTTTAAATAGTCCAAAAACCTAATTTTCATGATCTAAGCTTTATTTTCTCTCTTTCTCCTTGCACAAAAACGTGGTCACCTTGATTCCTTTTAGGATTTGGATGATTTTTTAAGAGATATCTTGAGTTTTATGCAATTGGAAGTTTAATCTCTTTAATCTTTCATCTCTTATTCACTTAATCATGGGATTTGACATCTCTTTCATAAGATTTGTTGGGTTCTTCATGGTAAGTGAGTAGAAACTCTTTGGATCATTGGGCTTGGTAGATTAGGGATTTCGTTTGTTAATCTTTGATGTCTAGAGCTTAATGATGTTATTTCCTTTCTTATTTAGTGGTTTCAATGCTAGATTTGGCTAGAGATAGTTAATTAATCTAGATCATAGGGAATTTCATGCACACAAGGTGTTTGATGAAATTCCTAATTAACTAAATAAGAGATTTCATAATTAGCTCATGAGAGTGAATGTCTAAGGTGAATCTTGGCTAATAGAACTTATGATTAATGCTTGTTAATTACATTTTCACAAATGAGAATTTGATCTTGATTTTGTAATTAGTGAAGTGATAGTGCTAAGAGATAACACTAATCTTGATTATTGTTATAGGCTTAAGGAAATGCACTTTTGTGATTGGATAGACATCATTGCTTAACTCAAGATTTCCCCAAATCAATTGTCTTACCCAAAGATCCTCTTTTAATCATCGTCTTAATCGTTTTTAGTGCTATTACTTATTCACTTGTTTAATTTGAATCATTAGGATGTTAGATAAAACCAATTCCCCTTGTTTGCTTAACTTAAGGAGTAGTATGCATTCTAGTGCATTGAAACTTAGCCCATTGGTTCGATACCTCTTATACTACATAGGCATTTTGAGTAGTTGATACACGGAAAAATCTTACTATCAATTTGGCGCCGTTGCCAATTGGGTTTAGCTTTCAACATTGGGATTTTACTTCTTTTTGAGATTAAGCCTTTTTCTTATTTTTTGTTCACTAATCTCTCTTTCAATCTCTCTCTTGTAGGTACATGAACACAAGGGCTAGAGGTGTACACAACCTTGTTGAGCTAATCGACGACATACACCTATTGGAACGTGGAGTTAGAGAAAGGAGAGAACGAAGGCGTGCTCAACACATTGAGAGGTTGGGTATGGATCGAGTAGATGAACATCCGTTGGGTCAAAATGAAAACATGGACCAAGCTCAAGAACATGGCCAAGGTGGTAATGGAAACCACCAAGCTCATGGTGGTAATGGAAACCACCACCCACCCGCCCATAACGCTAGAGCTCCAAACCACTTTGATCGAGCTCAAAACGTTGTTGGCGCGGGTGATGCGGCCAACGCTCATGTCAACCGCCAAGGGATTCAAGCGCCATCGGTTGAGACCAATGACTTTGAGGTCAAAGCTAGCTTCATCAATATGGTGCAAAGCAACAAGTTCCATGGCTTGGCGGTAGAAGATCCTCTTGATCATTTGGATCACTTTGTCTGGATTAGTGGCTTGACAAAGATGAACGGTGTCTCGGAGGATAGCTTCAAGCTAAGGTTGTTCCCATTCTCTCGTGGGGACAAGGCAAGGCAATGGGAAAAGAACCTTCCCCAAGGTTCCATCACCTCTTGGAATCAATGCAAAACCGCATTCCTCGCCAAGTTCTTCTCCCATTCTAGAATGGCTTGCTCCTACAATGATCTACATAAGAAGCTTGAGGCAATGAGTTCGAAAGTGCACCAAATGGAGACCAAGGGAACCAATGGAGACAAAGTGCAACAAAGTTCTTCAAATGGGAAAGCAATACAACCCTCAAAGGAGTATTGCAATGCCATCTCCTCACATGACCCACGCCCCATTGAAGATCATAAAGCCGCCACTAAAGAAATTGAGTTTCTACTTTACGGTTTACAGGTTGAACACCTTCCCCCTAGAGATGTTCCCTTGAAGCTCAATGTGGACATTGAGGAACAAAGTGGGGGAGTGACCCTTGAGAAGAATGAAGACAAGGGTAGTGTCGATTGCATTGATTCACCAAGCAC
This sequence comes from Eutrema heterophyllum, assembly GCA_002933915.1. Taxonomy (NCBI): domain Eukaryota; kingdom Viridiplantae; phylum Streptophyta; class Magnoliopsida; order Brassicales; family Brassicaceae; genus Eutrema; species Eutrema heterophyllum. The sequence goes on along the minus strand of PKMM01023176.1, from coordinate 2,587 downwards.
GACAAGGATTGAGCCTAAGTCTCTCCCCAAGCTTGGGAATCCCGGTAAGTTCTCCATCACTTGCTTTCTTGGTGATTTGGGAATTGAGGATGCTCTATGCGACTCCGGTTCAAGTGTGAATGTCATGTCCCGTGAGATTTTTAAGAGTCTATGGATAAGAAGCATCACTTATCACCCATCACCCATCACTTTTGGAGACGCTTCTTCACGGAAGCCACTTGGTCTTCTTGAAGATTACCCACTTAAAGTTGGGGATTGTATAGTCCCAACAGACTTCGTTGTCATGGAGATGAAGAAGACCAACAAGCTCCCACTTCTCCTTGGAACCCCATTCCTACTTACCACCGGCGCTAGAATGGATTTCAAAGATCAAAGGGTAGTTCTCTTGAATGTGGATGATAAGGTATATTACCCAATGAGGACATCTTCCAACAAGCTTTGTGGCACAATTACCATAAAGGACGATGAGTTTCATGAAGAAGAAGCGAGGTATGTGGGTAGGTGTGAGATGGTTGAAGAAGCTCCACCCCCAAAGGTCTATGAAGAGGATGAGAAGTCTCGAGAGAGAAAAGATTTGGGTTATGGTAATGACAAGGAAGCTTCGGAAGTTGATATAGCTTGTTTAGAACCGCTTCCTCCCACCACAATGGAGAATGACGTTGAGGGTAGCAAGGGTGCAAAGAAGAAGACAAAGGCTGAGGCTAAGATGGGAAACGGATCAAGCAAGCTTCATGGGTCTAGGTCCAAGCCAAGCCAGCCTTCTATGATGATTCTCACTCCTTGGAAGCACAAGGATGGAGTGATTGAGTACAAGATCAAGTGCAAAGGACGGCCCAAACCTTTAGCCTCGGTCAAGGCGATCCTCACACCCGAGCTCAAAGAGAAAGGGGAAGCCGGTCTTGAAGAGGTCATGAGCAAGGTGCTCAAGCTCGAGCTCAAAGATCCACCATGGAGTGCTCACACTCCTCTCTCACCCGCCTAAAAGGGTAACCAAAGTCAAACTTAGTGACTTTAAACAAAGTGCTCTTGGGAGACACCCCAAGCTTATCATTGTACATACTTCCTTTTCATGTCTTTCTATGCTTTCTTGTTCTTTTTGATCTTTTTTTGGGTGGTTGCAAGGTTCTTGATGGTAGAAAGGTCGTGGCAAGGCACATTGGTGTAGATGTCGAAAGATCTTCATTTATCTCCATTCATCTAGTCTCACTCCTCATTTGTAAGTAACTCTTTCCTTTTGAGTTTCTTTGCATTTTTATCTTTCGTTTTTGGTCTCTCTCTTGATCTTCTTTCACACCGAGACGTTGTGATTTAAGTTTGGGGGAGGGACCAGTGTCTAATCATGTGTTTTGTGATCTTATTTTGCCTTTTGCATCTTGAGTCTCACGCATATCATGCATTTTCAATAAATTTGAACATTTTTGAACTTTTGTGCATTCCATATAAGATTGAGTCTAGATGCATAGCATATAAGGTAGCTTTGCATGAACATTAGGAGCAATGACATATTTTTCCTTGTAAAGTACCATATTAAGAGCTTAGTCCAATGTCATTGTTGCTAGTTACTTGATGCTTTGATCTCGTGTAGAAATTAAGAACGAACCATGTCTTGATCTCATGTCTTATTGTTCTTGCCTTGATTGAAGCAAACCTTGACTTGAATTCAACCCATCTAAGTGATAACCTTATTTTGACATGTAATTATTGTGTTTATGCATTTTTGGATGGATTCATAGATCACTTCATACATACTTTGGATAATCTTTTCCCTTTCACCACTCTTGTTTATCCAAGTAGCCATATCCCATCATCGGAATGGTTTCCCCTACCTTGACCTTAACCTTCTTTCTAGCCATTACTATTCGTGTGTGATTGGTGAGGCCTTCTTTCATGCAAACTTAGCAAAAAGTGTTAGGTTTAGGACGACAAGGAGGAATTCTCATGTAGATTTAGCTCCATCATCACGAGGTTAATCTAGGAGTAGGTTAGCTAGGTTGGTGGTTCTTGGTTCGATATTGGGGACAGTTTGGAAATTTGGTGAACGGTTTTGTTTGGAATGGTATTGTGGAATGGAAAACATAAACAAGGAGAAGGGAAAAGGGGATTGGATCTATAGGTTGGTTAATGCAAAGATTCGTAAGAATAGCTCTAAGCATAAGATTAGCCTCAAAAGTTCAAAGAACAAGAGAAAAACCAAAGGCAAAAGCATCAAAAAGGTGCAAGAGGCGTGAACAAGAATGAACAAAAAGAAGAGCTACGGTTAAAAAAAAAGAAGCATCAAACCACAAAGAGCAAGGAAGAAGAAGCTAATCCCCGAGTGAGAAGAAGATGAAGTGAAAAGAACGACAAACGTGTTTGGGTTCGAGAAGGCGAAATGCCTTGAGAAGAAATGGGTAGCTTAGGATATGGGCACAATGGGTTAGAAAGGTTTAGGTTAGAGACACTCTAGGCATTTGGGTAGATGAGAATTCTCCCTTGTATGCATAGGTTGCCTTTTAACTTTAGCATTTTGCTAGAGTTTGTTCTTTCCATGAGAGATCCTTGCATTTGATTACCCATGCGTGATAATGAGATCATCTTCATCTCATAA
>PKMM01023170.1:13488-30992 GCA_002933915.1 Eutrema heterophyllum | reverse complement strand
GATATTGGAGCTTTTTGGAGCATTTTTGAGCAAAGCAGAAGTTCGTGTAGCTGAGTACCCGATTTGAAGCCTCAGTATCGATCGACACTACCCTAGTATCGGTCGATACTCACTGCAGCAAGACACGAGTCGCGACTTTTATGAAGAGTTGAAGAATTGCAAAATTGCCCAGAAGACTTTATTATTTACAATTTAGCCCAAAACGTGTTTTAGGAGTTTAAGTTAGGTTTTTAAGCCACTTTGGCTAAGACGTTCTAATTTACGCTTTATTCTATTCTGAGTTTGGTGAGAGAGCTTTCTGAGGGAGACAAGTCTGAGACTCTGTTCGTCCGAGAGAAGATTTTGAACCCTCTTGTTACTCTACTTTTATTATTTATCTGAGTATTATTTCAGCCATGTTTATTGTTTCAATTACCATGTCTGAGTAGTTCTCTTGTTAGGTTCAGGGTTCTCATAAGGGCTTTCTCTGAATGTTAGGTTAATTGATTGATTAGGATTCACCATCTGAATTAGTTCTTCGCCTTAGGTTGTTCTCAAAGCTAATTCTAGACTGATCACTATTCGCAAAGAGATTTGGTTTAGTCGTTTTGTGAACAAATCAAACTTGAACTAAAAGCTGGTTTAGACTTTAGGATTCGCAAAGAGATTTGGAATTCTAGGATTTAGACTTATGTAGTTTTTGCAACGAGAGTTGGTTAGCTATACTTTAGTGATTTGAGTTCAAGAACCGCGCTAAATCTGAATCATGTTAGCTAGTTTACTTACATTCATTGAATTCTTGAGAATTGCCCTGAATCTATCTTTCTTCCAATCGACTTACAACACTTTTAATTTACGTATTGCTTTCAATTACATCTTTTTGTTTAGCTTAATTCCAATCTATAAAATCTATTGCGTGATATCTAGAGTTCTTGTGTTCGACCCCAACATATACTACAACAACTACTTTAGTACTTATATGGTATTAATTTGAGCATATCAGCGGTACTCTCTGAACCTCTCCCAAGCTTCGCAGAAAGACTCACCCACATGTTGCTGGAAAGTAGTGAGTTTATTTCGTAGTGAAGCCGTCTTAGACTTGGTGTAGAAGGGGTCTAAGAAAGTAGCTCTGCAGTCATCCCAAGTAGTCAACGATCCAGCTGGAAGTGACTTTAGCCATCTCAGTGCCTTGTCCGCCAAAGAGAAAGGGAAGAGCTTGCACTTGAGATAGTCAGCAGGTACTCCATTCGATTTGGTGGTGCTGCAGATCTCTTTGAAATTCTCAATATGATCCATTGGGTGCTCTGCAGGTAGGCCATGGAACACGTGCTGTTTCACCAATGCAATCATCTGAGGTTTGATCTCTTAGTCTTGCCTCGTAATGGCTGGTGGACGGATGGCAGCTCTGCTCTGGTAGAAGGTATGAGGCGTATCCAGGGCCCCGATAGCAGGCTGTTATTCCTGTTGCAACTGTTGTTGTTGTTACAACTGCTGCACTTGCTCTTGTAGCCTCCGAAGTTCAGCTGCTGCAGCGTTTTGTTGGTTGTTGTTTTTGTCGTTCATGGTGATGGGATTTTTTCTTGCTTTTCTGCTCGTACGTTCTAACCTTGCTAGCTCTTGGTTGTCGAGCTCAAGAAGATTCTCGGACCCCTTGCTTCTGGTAACTCTACCCAGCTTTTGGTTAGTCACCTGAACGCGCACAAGAAAATAAGATAAAATACGTTAGTAAATCTTAGACTAAATTTCAAATTCAGAATCGAAGGTAACATTATTTGTCCCCGGCAACGGCGCCAAATTGATTTCAGTGTTTTCACTAAGTCAATTAATACTAAAGTTCACACTACCACAATCATAACGGTTGTCAATGCAGTACTTTAGGATCGAATCCACAGAGACCAAATGTACACTACAATTCTCACAATTATGAAATTAAGCTAAGACAGAAATATGGTTGGTTTTGATTAAGTAACGAATGCAATTAAAACGATGTAGATTCAATAAAAGAAAGGCGTTAGGTCAAGGGTTGTTCTTAGGAATCTAGAGATCATGAATCAGACAACTATTCAGGGAATAATTAAGCACATTTTTCAAACTCAAACCTAAGTATTAACCAATCCACTTCTGTGCTCATGGTTACTAAACCTAGCATCCTAATACACTTACGCGCTTATAGAATTCTAAATCAGCCTTAACGAGCAAGTTCAATATGTTCACGAATCAACCTAATACACTTCCGCGCTACTAGATCAATTCGCTCGCTTATGTTCTTTCTAGCAACCCAATACACTTCCGCGTTGTCAGAATAAGCCCTAGTTCATAAACCTAGCGGCCAGCTCAAGCCTAAACAATAAACACAACAATAAGCGAAAACCTCAAAAGATAAATCTCTATCTGTGTCTAATTCATTGATTTATGGATCCCCTACTCAGACATGGAAGCAGAGAACAAGCAAAGAGATGAAGAAGACATAGTATAGATTAAGAGAGAAAGGGTTTAGAAATCTTCTCAANCTGTGCTCATGGTTACTAAACCTAGCATCCTAATATACTTCTGCGCTCATAGAATTCTAGATCAGCCTTAACGAGCATGTTCAATATGTTCACGAATCAACCTAATACACTTCCGCGCTACTAGATCAATTCGCTCGCTTATGTTCTTTCTAGCAACCCAATACACTTCCGCGCTCTCAGATTAAGCCCTAGTTCATAGACCTAGCGGTCAGCTCAAGCCTAAGCAATAAACACAACAATAAGCGAAAACCTCAAAAGATGAATCCCTATCTGTGTCTAATTCAATGATTTATGGATCCCCTTGAAACCCTAAACCTAACTAATGAACTACTCAGACATGGAAGCAGAGAACAAGCAAAGAGATGAAGAAGACATAGTATAGATTAAGAGAGAAAGGGTTTAGAAATCTTCTCAATGGATACAAAAGTTATTCTCCAAAGCTTACAATGATCTCCAAAAGGAATAAGTAATAAAAAGTGTCTGTAAAAGTTCTGGTATCAAGCGGTACCGTCAAAGAGGCTAAAAATAGAGTATATCTGGGTCTAGGTCGAATTAGGTCAAAATAAGGAGTTTTCCAAAGCAAAATAGGAAAAACAGAAATTTCCTTTTTCTTCTCGCCGGCCTGCATCGACCGATGCACCTCTTTGCATCGGTCGATGGTTGTTTCTCTGGTCTGCTGCATCGATCAATGCACTCCTTACATCGATCGATGCACTCCTTGCATCGATCGATTGGAGAATCTCTGGTGGAGTTGCATCGACCGATTCTGCTCCTTTCTTCACGGTTTCGTGCGTTTTTCTTCCTTAGACGCCCTTTTTGCCTGAGATATCTAAATAAAGGACTAAAAGACTCTAAAACGGACTTTGACTCGATAAAATGATTAAAAGAAATACCAANAAAAGACTCTAAAACGGACTTTGACTAAATAAAACGATTAAAAGAAATACCAAAACATACGATAGAAAATGGTAAAAACCAAGTATATCACTTATCATATTTGGTATGAAGGATGTAGATCTTGGCATTTGGAGATGGTTGTGATAGATATGCCAATTCTACTTCTTTTTGACTCTTCTACTTTGCATGCGTCAAGTGTGTAGAGATCAAAGAGCATGAACTGGTCGTCGTTGTCTTCTTCTTTGGTGTCAGATTCCTCAGAGGACCCTTCTTCTTGTTCAATCGCCATTGCAAGAATTGTATCATCAGTTGGTTCGTCATCAAGAGAGAATATGGACTGGATGTCTGAATCATCGATGTCTTCAATATGGGCTAGATATCCAAGGAGGTTATCTCTCTTCTTCTTGTTTGGGCACTGCTTCGCATAGTGTCCTTTTTCCTTGCAGATGTAGCACCTGTCTGATTTCTTGAAACCTCTTTGTTTCTTTCTCCTGAAGAATTTCCACTTCTTTCTGCTGGATAACTAAGGATATCTCTTTTGCCATTTGCTTCTGAATTTCTTTTCCTTTTTGTAACTTGTGGAGCATCCACACCTCTTTTCTTTACATTTGATGGAGAGTTCTGGACGATCACATGCTTTTCCGAGGAGCTTTCCTTGTTCTTGCAGTTGTTTGAAGAACTTTTTGTGATTGCATAATTTTTCAAGAGCTGCGAGCGACATCTGGTTTATTTCTCCAAATGAGGCTTGATGAAGAGCCATGTTTTTGAGGGATAACATCTGAGAGGTCTCATTTCCAAGAGGTTCTGGAAGAGAGTTTAAGTATGCCTGCTTGAGGTTGACGTCGTCTATCCCATTTAAGGCGTAGAATCTCTTTGACATCCTTTCGTACTGCTTTTCTAGGTCTTTTCTCTTGAAAGAGCAGCATCTCATGCTAAGGTACTCCTCTCTTGCTTTGACTGTATAGTGATCCCATGTGCCAAGAAATTCATTGTTGATATGTCCAATCAAAGCGTCGACTGTCGGAGACTGGCGTATTTATAGCTGTCGGTATTCGCCAAGACTGATCCACCATTGTCTGAGGCGACATTGGAATTTGGATACTAGTTTGTCGATTACTATAGGAAGAGTAGCCATTGGGTTGAGCAGTTGCTCAGTAAGCCATGCATGCATTTCGTAAATTTTGTCTCTCCATTTTGATGGGGGGACATTGTCGAAGGAGAAGCCGCCTTGCGTTTCAGCATGGTTTCTTGGATTCCAATCAGGTGGAGGATGAGGTCTTAGAGGTTCTCGTCTATCTTCGGATACATTTCATCCGTCACTTTCGTTGTCTTCTTCTACTGTTGGTTCCGCCATCATGAAGTTTGGAATTAGGACATCCTCATCTGAAATATCTTGTCGTATTTTAAGCATCTCCATCCGCCATACGTTGCTGCTTGGAAGCTTTTTCTTGCTTTGCTACTTTCTCGAGGAAAGCAGAGATTGGGTTATTGGCGTATTCCACCATGAACTGTGCTTCATTCTTCTCAGGTGAAATCGGCTTTAAGGTTTCTGGCATGGACACTTTTGGAGCTTCCCTCTCTATGGGAACAAGTGGATATTTTTTCGTAACAACTTGTTCCTTAACCCTTGTTGGTAAGAAAGAGGATGAACCAAAATGGCTTGGGTCATGAGAGAAAGAGAGGGGTTGTGTTTGGACCATAGAAGGTGGAGCATAAATTGGATATGGTGTGGAGAGATCATATGGCATTTGGGTTTGGGTTTTGGGCTGGCTTTGTAAGGATTGTAATTGGGCTTTGAGAGATTTTAATTATGACTCTTTTTGGTACATGAGAGGGGAGGTCATGGAAACAGTAGTTGCCAGGTGGAGGAGTTCGTGATGGAGAGAGGATATCCTTTTATTTATTTCTTTAATGGAAAGATCCAAAATCGATACCTTTTTGTCGATTTGGCTCAAGAGATGATTTTGGACCATAGCATTTTCCGACTGCCAGTTCAGAGTTGCCTATACTGCACTGATCTGTTTCATCGATCCATCTGGATTTTTGATGTTCGGGTTTCTGATCTTCCATGAGTGCTTTATGTTGCCTTTTTCAAATTCCCTTGTTGGAAATGTTGGTTCTTGAGATGACGAAGGACCAAACATGTAACACGTTCGAACATCTTCTTGATCAGGAGTTGTTGGAGTTGATTTGTTTGAATACAAGACATAGTATTCAAAATTCTTTCTAGAAGGTTCTCCGAGGAGGCCGACTTCTGGATCTCCAGACTCGTATCGTTCCTTGAGTATTTGTTGCGATGATTTCTTTTTTCTCCTTCTTCTTTGACTTGGAGTTTGTTCTTCGTCTGAGCTGTCCATTAAGCACGCATGACAATCACAGACATCAAAGAACTTGTGACCCGTCTCATCCGAGAATGCATAGATAGGATCTTCAAGTGAATCAAAAGATACGATTGGGACACCAGGCAAGTATGCTTGTCATTTTAAGGGCTGTGATTCTTCGGCTCGAGAGATCGTGTTGATCTCAGTACAGAAAGCTGAAGGTCGTGACTTTTCACCCTCTTGTTGTTTGAATGATATCTCAATGGTGCCGTCCTTTTTCCTGTGGATGGAAGAGTCAACAGACTGTATTGGCACACTGCTTTCGTGGAGCTTCTCGTAATTTATTACCCATGATTCTGGGAGTAGCTTGACTAGCTCACCTCTAGGGATTTGTCTGGGAATATGGATGCATGATGGACTATGCTGTGATTCTAGTTGAATGAGCAGTGCATCTCCTGTGTCTCGTGGGAAACTTAGGTCCATGGCATGATTTTGGACCATGTACGCGATCTGGTGGTGGAGCGTTGCTACATATGTATTTCCAATTTGTGGAGCGCCTGTGATTTGTGATATATCATGGTTTTTACCCCTTTTAAGCCATGATATATGTCCGTTTTATAGAGTCTTTCTACTATTTTGTAGTGTTTTAGAGTCTTTTACAGGTTTTAGCACGTTTGGAGCATAATTTGAGAGAGTGGAGCTTTTTGGAGCATTTTGGAGCAAAACAGAAGCTCGTGTAGCTGAGTACCCGATTTAGAGTCTCAGTATCAATCGACACTGCCGAGTATCGATCGATACTCACTGCAGCAGAGCACGAAGCGCGACTTTAATGAAGAGTTCAAGAATTGAAAAATTGCCCAGAAGATTTTATTATTTACAATTTAGTCCAAAACGTGTTTTATGAGTTTAAGTTAGGTTTTTAGCCACTTTGGCAAGAACATTAAGTTTAGACTTGAATTTGATTCTGAGTTTTGTGAGAGAGCTTTCTGAGGGAGACAAGTCTGAGACTCTGTTCGTCTGAGAGAAGATTTCGAACCCTCTTGTTACTCTCCTTTTTATTATTATTTATTTGAGTATTATTTCAACCATGTTTATTGTCTCAATTATCATGTCTGAGTAGTGCTCTTGTTAGGTTCAGGGTTCTCATAAGGGTTTTCTNGCTGGTGTTCCAGCGGGTGCTGCGGGTGTAGCAGCGGGTGATGCTCGGGCCCGAGATGATCGCATAGCAGATCTTTTGACGAGGTTGTTGGAGCGGTTACCAGAGAGGGTACCGGCTCAGGCTCCTGTGGTTCCGGTAGTTGTGGAGTCTCAGCCTCAGGTGGCAGCTGCGGTTGCTGAGGAGCTCCCATCCTACCTTAGGATGATGGAGCAGATGCAGAGGATTGGCACGGGGTTCTTCTTTGGAGGTGCTAATCCTGAGGACGCTGATGCATGGCTGAGGAGGGTAGAGAGGAATTTCCTCTCGAGTAGGTGTCCCGCGGGATACCAAGTTGACATTGCGGTCCATTATCTGGAGGGTGACGCGCATCTCTGGTGGAGGGGTGTGGCAGCACGGAGAGTTCAGGCCGTGATGGTTTGGGCGGATTTTGTGGAGGAGTTTAACTCCAAGTACTTTCCTCAGGAGGCGTTCAACCGGTTAGAGTCGAGGCTTGCGAGTTTGACTCAGGGGGATCGGTCGGTACACGAGTATGAGGTGGAGTTCAACCGAGCGGTTGAGAGTGAGTCGGCCCGTGTGCAGAGATTTCTGATGGGTCTTCGGGTTGACCTGAGGAACTGATATATCATGGTTTTTACCCCTTTTAAGCCATGATATAGGTCCATTTTATAGAGTCTTTATACTATTTTGTAGTGTTTTAGAGTATTTTACAGGTTTTAGCACGTTTAGAGCTAATTCTAGGTTGACGAATCTAGACCTTAGATCTTAGGATAATTGATTAGGCACGAGAGTGCGATTAATTAAATGACAGAACCTAGGTGAGCAAAATAACTATTCGCAAAGAGATTTGGTTTAGTTATTTTGTGAACATATCAAACTTGAATTTAAAAGCTGGTTTAGACTTTAGGATTTGCAAAGAGATTTGGAATTCTAGGATTTAGACTTAGATAGTTTTCGCAACGAGAGTTGGTTAGCTATACTTTAGTGATTTGAGTTCAAGAACCGCGCTAAATTTGAATCTTGTTAGTTAGTTCATCTACATTCATTGAATTCCTGAGAAATACCCTGAGCCTATCTTCCTTCCAATTGATTTACAACTTGTTTACTTTACGCACCTGCATTTAATTTCATTGTTTGGTTTAGCTTAATTCGGATCTATATAATCTATTGTGTGAATTCTGGAGTTCTTGTGTTCAACCCCTACACTTACTACAACAACTGCTTTAGTACTTTTAGGGTATTAATTTGAGCATATCAAATTTGGCGCCGTTGCCGGGGACTCAATTTCGCCATTAGATTTTAGTGAAGAATTTTGTCTAAATCGTCGAGTATCGATCGATACCCCTTGGTATCGGTCGACACCCGACACGTTTTTTTTTTCTTTATGTTACTTACGTTCTTGATCTTTTGTGTTTCAGGTGTATGCCTACTCGAGAAACCAGGAGAAACAAGAACACTCAGCTAGTTGATTTGTCAAACGAGCAGCTAGCACAGTTGGAACACACACTAAGAAGAGCAAAGAAGCCAGTCTAGATGAACAACAATCCAATGGTTTTGATTCGAGATGAGGCTGGTGCTTTCAGAGACCGAGAGGGTCATTTATGCAATGAGGCTGGACAGCGACTTGATGGAGAGGGAAACATCATAATCCCTCCACCAGCTGTCGATGACATTGCCGGGCGAGCTGCGCGCAACAACGATGTGAATGATGGGAATGCTGTGGTTAATCGTGCTAGGACAATTGGTGAATGCAACAGACCTGACCAGTTCTACGCAAATCGATCAGCGATTCGTATTCCTACCTTTCAGAGGAATGACTTTGAGCTGAAGCCCGCGTACTACACTATTGTGGGTCAGCACACTTTTCATGGTCTTCCTCATGAACATCCCATGGACCATATTGAGAAGTTCGAGGATTTGGTCTCTAGCATCAAATGCAATGGAGTGTCCTACGACTACTTGTTCTGTAAGCTTTTCCCATACTCTCTAGGTGGGGATGCTTCTTATTGGCTCAAGCAATTACCAGCTGGGTCATTGACTACGTGGGATGAGACTAAGACTGCTTTCCTGAATAACTTCTATGACGATGCGAGATCAGAAGAGTTTAGGAACAAGGTTTCCCAGTTTTCTCAGGGAACGACTGAGGCTTTCAAGGCTGCTTGGGGAAGATTCAGATCGTATCAGAGGGATTGTCCACATCATGGGTACACTATGGTTCAGTTGCTGAGTTTCTTTTTCAGGGGGATTGATTGGAGATACCAGATGGTGTTGGACTCTACGAGCAATAGTAATTTCTTTACCAAATTTCCTGATGATGCTTACCAGCTGATTGAGAACTTTGCGTCTAGCAATAGCACAAAGAGTGCTGACATGAAGCGTAAGAAGCTAGATGTTGGTATAGAGGGTTCACAGATTGCTGAAGTGCATGCGAAGCTGGATTCGGTGCATAACTTGTTGATGAGCAAGCAGCAGAAGGCTGTACACTTTGCTGATGATGTCGAGGTTTTCCATGAGGATGAGGTAGATGATGTTAACTACATTGGTGGTTCTGGTTTTCAAGGTCAAAGGAATCAATACAACAACCGAAACTTCAACAACAACTTTCAGCAAGGAGGATTCAAGTCTGAGGGTAATCAAGGTGGTTCTGGGTCGAATCAGTTTGGCCAAAAATCTTTCCATGGTAGTGATTACACAAGGAACTATGAGAATTCATCCTATCAATCTCCACCGCCCAAGACTCAAGAGAGTAAGATCGAGGCTATGCTTGAGCAGCTGGTTCAAGGGGAGGATAAGATGACAGTGAGCTTCAATGGGAAGTTGGATGATCTTTACACAACCTTGAATGGAAGGATAGAAGCGCTTAGCATGAGTCAAAAGAAGTTGGAAGTTCAGGTTGCTCAAACTTCAGAAGCTGTGAAAAGGCAAGAAGGTGTTCTTCCGAGTAGAGGAGAAAACCCAAGGAGGGAGCACATCAATGCCATCACTCTGAGGAATGGAAAAGAGGTGAATACAGGAGTGAAAGCTGCATTACCTGCAGAGATTTTCGTCGATCTCGATGATGAGGATTCTGAAATCCCCAGGGTATCGATCGATACACCCCAGTGTCGATCCACACCAGTTAAAATCTTGCAACGGGACAACCCAAAAACCCCAGTGTCGATCGACACTCCTCCAGCATCGGTCGATACTGAGCCTACTCTCGAGAAGACACCTGAAATTCCGAGTGGCACCTAAGGTAGTCCCAGAACGAGTCTATATACCGAGGATACCTTATCCTAGAGCTGTTGGGAAGACTAAGAAGGAGGTGGAAGACTTTAGATGCAAGCAGATATTAGACAAGCTGATTGTCGAACTTCCTTTCCTCGACGCTATTAAGACTTCTCCAGCTTTCAGGAGATATGTCAAGAAGATGGTGTCTAGCAATGTGAACCTTGAAGAAGGGTGTGTGATGCTTACTCAGGAGTGCAGTGCAATCTTAATCAACATAATCCCAAAGAAACTTCCAGATCCAGGGAGCTTTGTGTTGGATTATTCTATATTCACCGAACGATTCGAGCGTTCTCTATGCGACATTGGCTCGAGTGTCAATCTTATGCCTTACTCAGTTGCCAAGAGGATGGGTATGACAGACTTCACATCCACCAGAATATCGTTGATACTTGCTGATCGCTCAGTGCGACTTCCAAAGGGGCTACTCGAAGATGTCCATATTAAGATCGGGAATTGCTTGATCCCGACTGATTTCATCGTCCTAGAGTATGATGCTGAGCCCAAAGATCCGCTTATCTTGGGAAGACCATTCCTTGCCACAGCTGGTGCATTGATTGACTGCAGGAATGGGAAGATAGCTCTTAACATAGGTGATCTGGTCATCACCTTTAATATGGAGAAGATGATGAAGCGACCAACCATCGATGGGCAGACTTTCTTCGTCGATACTTTCACGGACATTGCTGAAGAGTACTTCTTGGGGATGCATCCTGAGGATCCGTTGGAGAGGGCTTTGGTCTGTTCAGTTGAATCTGAGGGTGCCTTGAGTGAAGACGCTGCTAGTTACTCGAAGATACTCGACACTGCACCATCAGTATCGATCGATACCCCCTTGGTATCGGTCGATACCCTACGACAGAACAGGGAGTTGGGCGAATGTTCTAAGCAAGCTGCTAAGCTTAGAGACTGGAGCGAGGAAAAAGCTCCTAAGTTGGAACTCAAGCCATTTCCATCCAACCTGAGGTATTTTTTTCTTGGGCCTAATTCTACATACCCTGTGATTATTAATGCTTCTTTGAACAACGCAGAGGTTGCCTTACTGCTGAGCAAGCTGCGCATGTATCGCAAAGCTCTTGGCTATTCTCTTGATGACATTTCAGGTTTATCACCGGATCTGTGCATGCATAGGATTCATCTTCAGGACGAGTCAAAGGCTACAATTGAGCATCAGAGGAGGCTGAATCCAAATCTGAAAGAAGTGGTTAAGAAGGAGGTTATGAAGCTCTTAGATGCAGGGGTTATCTATGCCATCTCAGACAGTTCTTGGGTTAGTCCAGTGCACTTTGTCCCTAAGAAAGGAGGGATAACTGTGGTGAAGAATGAGAAGGATGAGTTGATTCCTACGAGGACTATCACTGGGCATCGAATGTGTATTGACTACAGGAAGTTGAATGCGGCTACAAGGAAAGATCACTTCCCATTGCCTTTCATTGATCAGATGTTAGAGAGATTGGCTAGTCATCCCTATTATCGTTTCTCGACGGGTATTCAGGTTTCTTCCAGATACCTATTCATCCAGATGATCAGGGGAAGACCACTTTTACATGTCCTTATGGCACATTCGCATACCGGAGAATGCCATTTGGATTGTGTAACGCTCCAGCTACTTTTCAGAGATGCATGATGTCTATCTTCACAGACATGATTGAGGACTTTATGGAGGTGTTCATGGATGATTTTTCAGTATATGGATCATCGTTCAAGGATTGTTTGGCTAATTTGTGCAAGGTGCTACAGCGGTGTGAAGAGAAACACTTGGTCCTTAATTGGGAAAAGTGTCATTTTATGGTTCAGGATGGCATCGTTCTTGGGCACAAGGTTTCCGAAGCTGGGATCGAGGTTGATAAGGTTAAGATTCAGGTTATGACAGGTTTGCCACCACCGACTTCTGTGAAGGATATTAGAAGTTTTCTGGGTCATGCTGGGTTTTACAGGAGATTTATCAAGGATTTCTCCAAGATCACACTCCCCCTCACCGCCCTATTATGCAAGGAGACTCATTTCGATTTCACACCAGAGTGTCTTGCAGCCTTCGAGGAGATTAAGAAGGCATTGGTGAGTGCTCCTATTGTGCAACCTCCTGATTGGACTTTGCCTTTCGAGATTATGTGCGATGCCAGCGATTTTGATGTGGGTTCTTTTCTGGGTCAGCGGAAAGAGAAGAAACTTCATGTTATCTATTATGCCAGCAGAACGTTGGATGATGCTCAGAGGAATTACAGCACGGCAGAAAAGGAATTACTTGCAGTCGTCTTCTCCTTCGACAAATTTCAGCCTTACTTGATTGGGAGCAAAGTGATTGTTCATACAGATCATGCTCGTCTTTGTCGTTGGGTTCTTTTGCTCCAAGGGTTTGATATTGAGATTAAGGACAAGAGAGGAGTAGAGAATGGGGTTGCTGATCATCTTTCGAGGTTGAAGCTCGATACAGACGTGCCTATTGATGATCAACTACCTGAGGAGTCGATTTACTACATTGAAACTGGTTTCCAGAATGGATTCACCGAAAATCTGCACTTCCCACGAATTGCTGGTTTCGGTATCGATCGACACTCACCTGGTGTCGGTCGATACCCGTCGGCTGCTGCACTTGTTTTGACCGTGGAACACCTTGGCGCTTCTGATGAGTATCTTGTTGCTGCAATGGATTCTGATCTACCATGGTATGCTCATATTGCCAACTTCCTCGCTGCAGGTACAGAGCCAACGCACCTAAAGAAATATGCCAAGAAGAAGTTTCTGCGAGATATAAGGCGATACTTTTGGGATGAGCCTTACCTGTATAAGCATTTCTCTGATGGTATCTACAGGCGATGCATTGCCGAATCAGAGGTACCTGCGGTTTTGTTTCATTGCCATGGTTCTGAGTATGCTGGACACTTTGCTACTTTCAAAACAGTGTCCAAGGTTCTTCAAGCAGGCTTCTGGTGGCCTACTATGTTTAAGGATGCTCATATCTTCATCTCGCAGTGTGATGTGTGTCAGAGGAGAGGGAAGATCAGTAAGAGACATGAGATGCCACAGAATTCATCCTTGAGGTTGAGATTTTTGATTGCTGGGGTATCGATTTTATGGGCCATTTTCCTCCGTCATACAAGAACCAATACATTCTAGTTGCAGTGGATTATGTCTCTAAGTGGGTGGAGGCAATTGCTAGTCCAACCAACGACTCTTCGGTGGTTCTTAAGCTGTTTAAGACCATCATCTTTCCTCGATTGGAGTGCCTCGTATTGTTATAAGTGATGGTTGCAGTCACTTTATCAACAAGGTTTTTGAGAGGTTACTGAAGAAGCACGGTGTGAATCATCGTGTGGCTACTCCATATCACCCCCAGACCAGTGGGCAAGTCGAGGTCTCCAACAGGCAAATCAAGAAGATTCTGGAGAAGATAGTGGGAACTTCTAGGAAGGATTGGTCTACAAAGCTAG
The DNA here is from genome assembly GCA_002933915.1 of Eutrema heterophyllum. NCBI lineage: Eukaryota > Viridiplantae > Streptophyta > Magnoliopsida > Brassicales > Brassicaceae > Eutrema > Eutrema heterophyllum. Next base: position 17,431 of record PKMM01023170.1, on the reverse strand, counting down.
ATGACGCGCTGTGGGCTTACAGGACTGCTTATAAGACACCATTGGGCACTACACCTTTCCATTTGCTGTATGGGAAAGCATGTCACCTTCCTGTGGAGATCGAGCATAAGGCAGTATGGGCTACAAAGTTGCTGAATTTTGACATCAAGCCTGCTGCTGAGAAGCGATTGATCCAGCTGAATGAGCTGGATGAGCTTAGGCATCATGCCTATGAGAACTCAAGGCTGTACAAGGAGAGGACTAAGGCGTACCACGACAGAAAAATCCTCCACCGCATTTTTGAACCCAATGATCAGGTACTTCTGTATAACTCTTGTTTGCATTTGTTTCCTGGTAAATTGCGTTCTCGTTGGTCAGGTCCTTTCACTGTCAAGGAGGTTAAACCACATGGTGCACTTGTCCTGACTAATCCCTCTGGCGAGGAGTTCACTGTCAATGGACAAAGGGTGAAACACTACCTACGGAGAACTGAGATCCCAGATGGACACATGATGCCTCTGGATGATGCACCCGCTGCCTGAATGGCAGTACAGTCAAGCTAATGACGTTAAACGAGCGCTTAGTGGGAGGCAACCCACTGGTGAGTCTGTACATATATTTCTTTTTCTTTTTACTTAGTTTTGTGTTTCGTTGTGTTACATGAACCAGATTCGGACGATACGTATCGATCGACACCACCCAGTGTCGATCGACACCCTCCATGCGCCTAAATGCACCGACTTGCTACGAGTATCAATCGACACTATCTAGTATCGGTCGATACCCACGGCCCAGGTAAGTTTCCTTATAAACCCTACGGGTTTTTCTTTTGCCTCATAACACCTCTATCGACCGACACGAGCCACTCTCACCAAATTTCACCAATTCTTCGTTTCTCCACGCTTTTGAGTGATTTTTGTGTCTATTCCGTGCGGTTTTTCGTACTCATTCTCTTTCTCTCATTCATTCTTACGATCTGCTAGGTATGTAACACGAATTTCCAACTTTTGATTCCATGCACCAAGTTTAGATTTTCGACTTTTAGGCTCTTAGAACTCGTGTTGTTAGATAATTATCGCTTGATTATTGTGTTCTAGGCCTAGTCGAACCCTGCCTTACGCTTCATTACCCTTGGTTTGCAAATTTTGGAATTGTTGGATTTGTGTTGTTCGTGTCTGCTCGATACTTGTCTGAGTATCGATCGATACCACCTGGTATCGGTCGATACTCATCACCTGCCTTAGCCGATATTGCTTTGTTTGTGAGAGATGTTGGATTTATACCTTGTCTTGTGTTTGTTAATGATGCAGATGGCACCAAAGAAGAGGCCAAGAGCTGTTGAAGCTTCTAGCTCTAACCCGTTAGTGAGCGTCCGATCGAGTACGTTGTGGGCACAAATGTGAAGATTTTTGACGGTTTCACTTGGAAAGGAGGGGTTGTGAAAACTTGCCTTCTCAACCACCGTTATTTGGTGAGGATCACTGGCGCAGAGGCGGATCTTGACCTTCCACACACCTCCTTACGCCACATTCCTCCACCTCCTCTGCGTCGTTCTTCCTAACCAGCCGCTCCTGGCTCTGCATGTAGAGCTCCTTGGCCCAAGATCAGCGAGAAGGCCAGGATCAGATTAAGAGATGATTACGAGGGCTCCGATAAGGAGATTACTGAGAGTAGGGCCTGCACCCACAGGCCTATTTCAGAGGAGTGGGATGACTATGACTCTATCTTCTACAACGCCTGGCAGGACGTTGATGTGCGCCCCACTCGCTTTGTGGATACGCACTCTATGAGGCGACTGGGCTTTGACAGAGAGCTTGATGGTTTGATCAGGAAGATTGGACTAGGGACGATGCCTACGCGGCAATATGACTTATACCCCGACTTAGTCCGCTAGTTCCTCGCGTCTGTCCGCGTTTACTACACTGGTGAGCCTCCAGTGACTGCCCAGCAGGGTGTGCTGACATTCTTGATTTGTGGTGTGCGCTACAGGATTTCTTTCCAGGAGCTCTGCGACATATATGGGTTTAACAGAGATTTCTCGAGATGCGAGCTCCCGCGAAGGTTCTTGGATATTGATGCCTTCTGGTCTCACTTCGGGCATGGGGTCTACGACTGCAAGACCACCACATAGATGGATGTGCGCCATCCTGTCCTGCGTTGTCTTGTTAGAATCTTGAGCAACACCCTGTTGTGCAAGATGGAGCCTAACAAGATGAGGGTGACCGAGCTGATTATGTTGTCCATTGGGATTGGGGATATCATTGATGATGAGGCATATGAGTGGCCTGAGATGGACCTTGCGGTCAACTTTGGCGTTGTTTTTGCGCACCATTTGGAGTCGCTAAAGGTGAAGCCTTTTACCGGACGCGGCAGGACCTCTACAGCTACGAGTCGTCGGAAGACCGAGATGGTAGGCAGTTTACTCACTCCGATCTTTCTGCATCTCGGGATCAGCACAGCCAGTTGTTCGATCTCGACTGCGCGCGAGCTTATGGATTTAGCGCACCTGGAGCATCTTTGCTGGCTGAAGCCAGATAGGCGTTGGGTATATAGCACTTCTGTTGGGGACTATCTTATTCAGCTCCCTAACACTGCACTGACAGACATTGGTGACAACCCCGATCAGCTGTTCTTCGCTCCTGCTGCTGCAGATATGGAGCCTGCACCTGTCACTAGACGTCGCGGCTCCACCACTAGAGCCTGTCCGCCTGTTTCTGGCCCTGCTGGGAGTCAATCACGCGCGCGCCACACACCTGCTCCTACACCTACTCTTCCTCCACCACCTGAGATGGAGATGGATCCGTTCCAGCGCTACGTTGTTGAGAGTCTTCAGACCATTTGGAGCGCTATATCTCGATGCAACTGCATGGCGTCTCAGAGCCCTATTTCCCCACCTCCTGCTAGACCATCTGGCACTGCTGGCGATGACTCCGACGCCACTGAGGAGGATTAGTCCTCTGTTTATCTAGTTTCACATTTGTTTTTTTTTTCCCTTTTCTGTTTCTTTTCGTTTGGACTTTTGTTGGTTTGCGTCTTATGTCAGCATCTTATCATTTTGTACCTTGTGGAACCTATGCTTTTATGATTTTTGTTGCTTTTGACTTGTGTTTGAGTGATCTAACAGTCCTAACCATACCACACTTGAATCGTTTGACACACTTTTTGGGCACAATTATCGCTGAAAAGAGGATTTCTGTCGACCACCAACTGGTATCGATCGATACCAGTTCAGTGTCGGTCGACACTCATCACCATCTCGGGTAACCTCTTCGATTTTCAAATTCCACTTGGTTCATTTGATTTCTATCACCGAACTCAGGCTTGATAACACTGGGGACAGTGTTGTTTAAGTCTGGGGGAGGTAGTCGCTGACATTGTGTTTGTTTTTCTTAGAGTCAGTTGTTTTTTGTGTCAAAATTTGTTTTATTGAGTCAAACTTTTGTTCGAGATTATGATCGTGTTCTTGACCCTTTTGTTCTGACTTTGCTTCTAAGTGACCACTGTTACAGAATCAGCTACATATCGACTAATGAAAAATCCAAAGGCTGACCAGTTAACTAGAAGACACACATGTTTCCAACAGAGTTCTTTTAAAGCCTAAGCCAAATTTTTGCACTTCATCGATGTTGTTAGTATTCACAGAGCTTGATTCCTCATTCATATCTGACAAAGGAACCCATGTGTTTGAAAGTGATAGTATCTCTCTCCCCTGTTACAAGTTAATAAAAAGAGCATAAAAGATTAAATGATTTTCTTCTAAGTAGAGGGCTAGGAAAATTTCCAGCGATCCCATTATTCTACTTGGTGAGGAATGATCACACAAAGGTTGGAAGCGAGGCTAGGATTTTCCTATGATGCCATTATTCGCCTACACCCTTTGATACATTGAGAGGGAAGAACCGGGGATTCGGTGGCAAACACCATCATTACTCGCGTCTCATACCTTGATGTGTATATGCGAATC
>PKMM01023153.1:0-50685 GCA_002933915.1 Eutrema heterophyllum | reverse complement strand
GGAAAATAAAAAATTTGCTCAAATTAAAAAAAAACATATGTTAAATAAATAAATTATTTAGTATCAATTAAAATTAAAATGGTAATTGATTGCCGATTGTCTGAGATGCCACAAGTATGATCATTAAGAGTAAAAACGGATTTTCACTCCAGTTATGGCATCCAGACTCGTTTACGGCACTCATGATTTTTGTTTTTCAAATTATGGCATATGGGCTATTAATCCAATTGACTGATTCACGAATCAATTAAGCAGAATCTAAAGTAATTTGACTAGTGAAGAATAGATGAGAAGCTAAAGAGATGAAATCGTTACCGATTTAGGAAGTCGACTGTTTCAGTGAGACAAAGGGAAAGGCTTTTCGATCCGATGACGAGTGAAACCAGACACAACTGAGTCAACTCGTAAGTATTTAACTTAAGCAGAAGAAACCGCAGATTTATCTATGGAGTGGTCGGCGGATCCCAAGCCGGCAATTATTAGCTTACCAAAAGGTTTTGGTCTATATACGTGGCACATTCTCAGTGGACGCAAGATCGATACCAGATGATTTTTTTTTTAATCTTTGACAAAACAAGTAGCATTACAAAAAACAAAATAAAAAAGCTGTGTTGAGAAATCTTTCTGAAAATTAAGGAAATCATTCTCATTTTCTCTTCCTTCATGTTTGCAAACCGAGAATCCAGCATCTGTGGCCATTGTCTATGTCCTCCTCCTCCACTCGCTTGCTTCTGCTCTATCTTCTCCCTTTGCTGCTGCTGCATTGTAATGACCCCATCAATCAATATCACTTTCAAAAACTCTTTGATCATGGATATGCCAAGAAGTTATAAATGTTATCCTTTACATGATCTGCACCATCTAAAGCAGTTTATGGATGCAGCAAGGAAGGCACAAAACCGCACCATGAAGGTTTAAGAAGCTGATCTAATGCAACCTAACAAATGGATGTGAATAATTTACCTTTGCGACAAACCCGTTGTGTGCAGATCTATACTGAGCTGGTGGAGTAATAAACCTGCATAAATGAAAAAGGGTTTTAATATCGAGAAAAGGTTTGCAGAGACAAGCCACCTATAAAAGAACATCAGAAGCCAATAGTATATCAGCTGAGAACTCGCACCAATAGATCAAAGTTCTGATACCGAGTTCTTGATAGTAGACTATTAACTTCTTATCACCATAGAAGGATCTAAAGAGGAAAGCCATATAATAAACGGATAAAGAAAGAGCCTTTCATTATAAACAAAGAAACACTTCAAGATCCTAGAGCCCTCAGTGCACATTAAGCATGTCGCTGGCTCATGCAGGAATGGATGGATGAATACTGAAGGCACTAATTTCGAACCGCAGTAAATTGTGATTTGACAAGAGTGTCTCTGGCCCGACAAAGCATCTCTTCTAAGACTGTATCAGCTACTAATAGAAGCAAATTGAAAGATGATCTGTTACGCAACAAGTAACAATGAGATGTTTACTGATGAAGATCCGGGCATCTACCATTTCAATGTCACAACAGTAGACCATGAACATCACCTGCTCATCGATAGTTTTGAAATCGTCAACAATAATTATATATCAAACAGTTATGATAGCAGCAGAGAGGGTTTAATGTAGGCACAGTGGAAAGTGTAGGGACATATAAGTATCATACTCCAAATCTAGCAAATAGCAAACAAAACCATTAGCTATCAAATGAAGTTTCTTCGTGTAATATGTCAGGCTAGATTCCAATCTCAGGTTATGCCATCAGAGCTAAGGCACATGGTTTCTCAGAGACTCACAAAATTTAAAAGTCACTTCTACACTACTCAAATAAAAATCACCACTTGAAGTGACAAAGCAATTAAGTAACTCGCAACATACCCCCCCATATTCAATTCATTTCAAAGTAAGCGTATAGCTCGGAAACAAAGCTAAGCTTCCCCAAAGTCAAAGAGAAGTAAAAATCCACATAAACCCTTTACTCACAAACCGAAGGTGTTTACTTTACGCTCTCCTGAAGTGACGTGTGGTGGTTCGTAAAGTTAGAAACTTATTTTTTATTTTTTTTTGGTAAAGTTAGAAACTTGGAGACGAGAAGCGGTTGTTGATTCAGTTACTGAATCTCTCAACGTATAAAAACTCTTTAACTGATCAGTAACAGAATCTCTCTTCTTCCGCTTCTTCTTCTTTTCTTCTTCTTTGTCTACGAGAAAATCTTTCTTCTTCGTTTCTTTTTTCTTTGAAAGTTTCCTTCATTCTTCAAGCTATGTTGGATTTTCTCCTCAGGATCGCACAAGCAAGGCTTCAGCGTCCACAACTTCAAGCTTTTTTCTGGCTCGCTGCCACCGTTGCTTTCCTCCTACCATCGCCGCCTATATGGGAGGTAAGCTAGAACGCCATCTCCGTAATTGCTGCCTCTGTCTCAATCTTTTCACTGGTCGTGATTCCCTATTGCGCGCCTAAAGCCCCAATCAATCTCCAGGAGATTCTCCGGCTGTACGTCTATGCAGTCGTCAGAACAATTGGCTTGGTTGGGTTTTTCAACCTTTTTCTCCTTGTTCGGTGATGTAAAACACCACAAGCTATTGAGAATTTGTGTTGTTTATTTCATTCCTCCGTTATAGTTTATATACACCATTAATAAGATCCCCAATCCCAACTAATTCTATGCCTAACTCTATCTCCCAAAACAGCTCAATTCTATCTACAAAGATACGCACATTGTTACAAACAAATTCAATTGAAATACTAAAGTATCTAGAGAGAATATCGGATAACACCCCCCTCAAGATGGAGCGTATGGATTACAAACGCCTAACTTGACAATGATGGACTCGAACTCTCGTCGTCCCATGGCTTTTGTAACACGTCAGCTTGTGCTGCCTTCTGTGTACGTATGATCCCATCTTTGACCGCATCCCGAACTGTATATTAGTCTATCTCCACTTGTTTTGTTCGTTCGTGGAACACGGGGTTTGTTGCAATATGTATGACTGCCTGATTATCACAGTGAAGATCCATAGGTTGATTATAAGATACACCAAACTCACCAAGAACACCTCGCAACCATTTGAGCTCGCATGTGGTTAAGGCCATACTGCGATATTCAGCCTCGGCTGAAGACCGTGACACAACGTCTTGCTTCTAGGTTTTCCAGGACACCGGTGAATCACTAAGATCGTAACAAACCACCCACTAATTGAACGTCGTGTAGTCGGACACCCAGCCCAGTCTAAATCACTCCAACCATGCAATTTCAAATCACAATCAGATTTCAGAAAAATCACTTGTCCTGCTGTATTTTTCAAATACAAACAACGCGCAATGTTGCGTTCCAATGATCTTCGCGCGGCTCCTGCATAAACGGGGATAAGATATGAACTGAATATGCCAAATCCGGTCGAGTTGCTAACAAATAAATGAGTCTTCCCACCACCCGTCTGTAACGAATTGCATCCTTCAGCAATGGCCCATCAGACAATGACAAGTGATGATGTTGTTCCATAGGGGAGTGATGTGTTGCGTTTTTGACGTTTTTCAACTCATGTTTTTTGTATATAATCGAGTCTTTTTTCAAGTTTTTTAGTCTTCTAGGAGTCATTTCAGGTGTAAAAGCATTTCGGGACGGAGTCCGGAGGCCTAGGACGGAAAAACGGCAAAACCGAGCAAAAAAAAGATGGGATCGATCGATCCACACCACTGGATCGATCGATCCAGAATCCCGGACATCCCCTGGATCGAGCTCACACCAAATGAGATCGATCGATCTTTGAAAAAGATGGGATCGATCGATCCACCCTACTGGATCGATCGATCCAGAATTCCGGACACCTGCTGGATCGACCTCAGCCTGATCCATATCGATCGATCTGAAGAAAAAAATGGGATCGATCGATCCCTATACTTGGATTGATCGATCCAGCCTCTGTTAACAGTGTTAAAACGTGTTTCTTACTATTTCACCAAACTTTCCTCTTCTTTTTGACGCCCAAAACTCGAAAATAAGGGCAAGAACTTCATATGTATCATATTCTCTTCTCTCTGTACCTCTCTCTTTGATCTTGGTGATTTTGTAAGCTTGGAAAGCAACTTTGGATTCTACATATATATTGGAGAAATTTTCTTAATCTCTTTTCAATTTCTGTTTTGATTAATCATGTGTTCTTCATCATCTCTCTGTTTTTGCTCTGCAATTATGAGTGAGTAGTTTCTTAGTTAAGCTAAGGGTGTTAAGGGATTTCATGATTTAACGGTTTAGGATAGATTAAACGGGGGTTTATTCGGTGGATTCTTCGTCTAGGAGGTTCTTATTGCTTGAATTAAACTGATCACTTAGTTCATGATCTTAGGTTATCTAGCGCACGGGAGTGTTTGTCTAGAAGCCGGAATGATCCTAGATGAGCAAAGCGTCCTTATCCAACGGGAGTTGATGTTAAGGCGTTCTTGTGAACCTATCAAATCGAACTAGAAAAGCATGCTTAGAACATTTGAATTCAACGGGAGTTAGTATTCATAGTGTTAAGCATAGGGATTAATACCTCGAGAGGAGGTTAATCTATTATTATGTTTGAGTTCTAGACAATTCTTAAAGCAAACCCCTGTTTAAGATGCATTAGCCGTTATTTGTGATTTCCCGCAACGTCACCCGAGGCTTAACGCTTTCTTTATCTGAATTTACACCGTTTTAGTTGTCATTCTTAGTTTCGAAATCATGACACCAACAAAAATCTGTCATTTGTCTTAACTTTAATTTCATCCTGCATACTTATAGCCGTAACGCTTGGTCCTTGTGGATTCGATCCCTACATTACTACTTCGTATTGCTGTGCACTTGCGGTAGTTACATTTAGGGTTAAAACCTGAGCTCATCAAGTTTTTGGCGCCGTTGCCGGGGACCAATTGTTGCCTATGAGTCTTGGACGAAAGTTCAGACTAAGAATTTCTTTTTGTCGTTACTAACTCGTTTTATTGTTGCTCTTTTCCGCGCACCTCAGGTACATGACCAGGAGCCAAGGCTCTGAAAATCTGCTTGAGTTGAACAACGAAGGTTTGGCAAGAGTGGAACGAGAAAATAACAAAGCTAGATTGCAAAGAAGAGAAATGGCCAACTTACCGGACAATCAGAATTTGCCTGTTGATGGAGACGATCATCATGAGTATGGTGAGGAAGGGAACCTCTTGAACCCTCCTCCTCTTGCTCATGATGGCGATGGCAATCCAAACGCCCATGCAAACCAAGCAGCTGCTGCTGCTGATGTCCATAGACGAGCTGAAACTCGGAGGCAAGTTGCTGCTGCTCAACACCAGTTGAACCAAAGACAGCCTCCCCGCAGACCTATCGGGGGTATTGATACTCCGCATCAATTCTACCAGGACAGAACTGCTATTCGTCCACCGTCTATTCAGAGGCAGAACTTCGAGATCAAACCTCAGATCATTGCTCTTGTCAAGAGACATCTTTTCTATAGGAAAGCTTCGGAGAATCCCATGGATCACATTGAAATGTTCGAAGAGATTTGCAGCACTACAAGCTCAAATGGAGTCCCTGCGGACTATTTGAAGTGCAAGCTTTTCTCTTTCTCCTTAGCTGATCGAGCAGCGAGATGGCTCAAATCTCTAGAGCCGGGTTCTTTGACTTCTTGGGACGCAATCAGGCCAGCCTTCTTGGATCAGTTCTACACCAAATCCAAGACCGCTTCTCTGAGAATCAAGATTACTCAATTTCAACAAAACATCGGTGAGCCCTTCAATGAAGCATGGGAGCGGTTTAGAGAATATCTAAGGGAATGCCCTCATCATGGCTATTCTGACGAACAAGTGCTGAACATCTTCTACGATGGAGTAGATTGGGATTCCAAGAATTGTCTAAATGCGGCTAGCAATGGCAACTTCATGACAAAGACCAAGGAGGAAGCTTATGAGCTTATTGAAAATCTATCTGCGAGTTCAAGTCATCGCAATCCCGAATATGATAGAACGAGACGCGTGAGTGGTGTTGAAACGCAAAGGATGGATGAGCTTTTTGCAAAGGTTAATGCCATTGCAGCACTACTTAAAGGAAGTCAGAAAGCTGTCAACTCTTGTGAAGAGACTAGAGAAGAAGGACTCTATAAAGAGAGTGCTGAGCAAGAACAAGAGTACGAAGATGAGGTGAACTACGTACAGAATCATGGGTTCTTCAACAAAGGCTTCAACCAGAACTACAGAAATCATCCTAACTTCTCATACATAAGCACCAACGTTGAAAACCCGCAGGATCAAGTTTACCCGCAACAAGGCGGTTTTCAGCCAAAACCGACCGTTCCAAATCAGGGCGTGAGCATATTTGCTAAGGGTTTCCAAGGTCAGCAAGGGGTGCAAAGTCAAGAACGGAAGCCATTTGCACAAGGTGGTTTTCAACAGAAACCGTTTATGCCAAACCAAGGCGGTTATCAGCCGAGACAGCAGTTCGGGCAAGACCGTGGACAGAATAGTTTCCAAAACCAAGGCGGTTTTCAGCAGAAACAGCAATTCAACAATCCCCAACCTAACCAAGAGTCTAAACTTGAGGCAATGATGCAACAATTGATGGTCAATCAACAAAAGACGGCCAATGAGATTAACGTCAAAGTGGATGGAATGTATCAGGATCTCAACAGCAAATTCGAGGCCATTCAAACTCATGTGAAGAAACTTGACACTCAAGTGGCTCAAACGACGGAAGCGATCAAGAGACCTAGTGGAGTTCTTCCGGGAAAAGGGGAACAAAACCCGAAGAATGAGTTCGTTCAAGCAATCACATTGAGGAGTGGGAAAGAGATTGAAACCGCGGTCGAGTCCAAGGGAAAAGAGAAGATTCCCAAGACCGTAGATGTGAGAGACGACGACGTAGTTGATGAGGCAAGCTCCTCGTCCAAACCACAAGAACTCGAGGAGGCACCTGTAACTTCACCAGCACGTGTCTATGTGCCTAAGGTTCCTTACCCTAGGCGCCCAAAGAAGACACAAAGAGATCTTGAGCAAGCAAAATGCAAAACGCTAGTGAACGAACTCTCGGTGAGGCTTCCTTTCATCGATGCGGTCCAGATGGTTCCTTCCTTAAGGAAGTATGTGAAAGACATGGTCACCAACAAGATTACAAGTGAAGAAGGCGTGATGATGATTACTAAATAGTGCAGTGCCGTGTTACAAGGTAGAATGCCAGAAAAACTTGAGGATCCGGGGAGATTCGTTATATCTGTGCAAATTGGACCTCTAACCTTTGAGCATTCTCTCTGCGATTTGGGAGCTAGCGTTAACCTCATGCCCTATTCCGTTGCTAAGCGCCTTGGTCTCACGTCATTCAAGCCAGCTAGAGTGTCATTGGTATTTGCTGATCGTTCCGTGAAGATTCCACTTGGTATTCTGGAAGACTTGCCGGTGAAGATTGGAGATGGTTATATACCAGCGGACTTTGTAGTTCTCGAGCTAGAAACGGAGCCAAAGGATCCCCTCATCTTGGGATGACCTTTCTTGGCTACAGCTGGAGCCATTATTGATGTGCAGAAGGGCAAGATAGACCTTCATTTAGGAGATCTAATAATGAAGTTCGAAGTGGATAGGATGCTGAAAAAGCCAATCATCGATGGACAGAAATTTTGGATTGACTGCGTTACCGAAGCCACTGAAGGGGTAGCAGATGAGATGCTGGTGAATGATCCCCTCGAGATCGCTTTGACGCAGTCCGAAGGAGAATTTGGGTACTTGAGCGAGGACACAGCGGGTTATGCCAAAATGCTGTATTCCAGCAAGATGATGGAAAAGATGGTAGCATTCGTTACACTTGATGAAGATGACGAGCAATCGCCAATTGCTGAATCTCCCGCACCTATTGACAATCCATGGATTGAACTAAAAGCTCCAAGACTCGAGCTCAAACCACTTCCCACTGGGCTAAGGTACGCATTTCTTGGTCCTAACTCCACATACCCTGTCATCATAAATGCTGAACTGAACAACGTAGAGACTGCCTTACTCTTGTGTGAATTGAGAAAATATCGTAGAGCACTAGGCTATTCTCTAGATGACATTACGGGAATCTCACCAGACCTTTGTATGCATAGGATACATCTAGAAGATGAATCGATGACTTCTGTAGAACATCATAGACGGTTAAACCCGAATCTGAAGGATGTTGTAAAGAAAGAGATAATGAAACTTTTAGAGGCTGGTATCATATATGCTATATCTGATAGTACATGGGTGAGTCCAGTGCATGTAGTGCCTAAGAAAAGCGGTTTGACAGTAGTTGAAAACGATAGGAATGAGTTAATCCCGACTAGAACTGTCACTGGTCATAGAATGCGCATCGATTATAGGAAATTGAATGCTGCAACCCGCAAAGATCATTTTCCTTTACCTTTTATTGATCAATTGCTTGAGAGATTGGCTAACCACCCTTACTATTGTTTTCTAGACGGTTATTCTGGTTTCTTTCAGATTCCGATTCATCCTGATGACCAGGAGAAGACCACATTCACATGTCCTTATGGCACTTATGCTTATCGCCGAATGCCATTTGGTTTGTGTAATGCGCCAGCCACGTTTCAACGCTGCATAATGTCAATCTTCACCGACATGATTGAAGGCATAATGGAGGTTTTTATGGACGATTTTTCTGTCTACGGACCCTCTTTTGCTGAATGTCTTTCTAACTTGTGCAGGGTACTAAAGAGATGTGAGGAGAAACACTTGGTTTTGAACTGGGAGAAGTGCCACTTCATGGTAAAGGATGGAATCGTTTTGGGCCACAAGATTTCGGAGAAGGGGATCGAGGTAGACAAGGCCAAAATAGAGGTGATGACGAGTTTGCAACCACAAACTTCTGTCAAAGGCATCCGGAGTTTCCTCGGACATGCTGGTTTTTATAGGCGGTTCATCAAAGACTTCTTGAAGATCGCTATACCGTTGACGCAGCTGCTGTGCAAAGATGTGAAGTTCGATTTTAATGACGAGTGTTTGGCGGCCTTTCACATGATTAAAGGAGCACTTGTTAGCGCACCTATTGTACAACCGCCAGACTGGGAGTTGCCTTTCGAAGTGATGTGTGAAGCCAGTGACTACGCAATGGGCGCTGTTTTGGGACAACGAAAAGACAAGAGAGTGCATGTTATATATTATGCCAACAGAACTCTTGATGACGCCCAATGCAAATACGGTACAACGGAGAAAGAGCTTCTCGCGGTCGTGTACGCATTTGACAAATTCAGGACGTATCTGGTGGGATCTAAAGTCTTAGTTCACAATGACCATGCTGCATTGAAGTATCTACTTAGCAAGAAAGATTCGAAGCCGAGGTTGTTGCGATGGATGCTGTTGTTGCAAGAATTTGATCTCGAGATTAAAGACAAAAAGGGGATCGAGAATGGAGTTGCCGATCATTTGTCCAGAATGCGCATCGACGAGGAGGTTCCCATCAATGACTACCTTCCCGAGGAGAATGTATATGCGATCGAGGTTTTGCGGGATGGCTCACTGTACGTTCGGGCCGGTAAACTTCCCGAAATCCCTTGATTTGGAGAAATTGCCAACTTCCTTGCTGCAGAAGTAAAGCCGGACGGTTTTGCGGGGTACAAAAAGAAGAAATTTTTGCGGGACATCATACATTACTTTTGGGATGAACCGTACCTGTACAGGCATTGTTCCGATGGTCTCTATAGACGTTGTGTCTCGGAGGAAGAAATCCCAGGAATTCTATTTCATTGCCACGGGTCGAACTATGCGGGACATTTTGCTACCTTCAAGACCGTATCTAAGGTGTTGCAGGCTGGTTTTTGGTGGCCGACCATGTTCCGTGATGCTCACGCTTATGTTTCAAACTGTGACGCCTGTCAACGGCAAGGGAACATCAGCAAAAGAAACGAGATGCCTCAAAATTTTATTCTCGAAGTTGAGGTGTTCGACTGTTGGGGAATCGACTTCATGGGTCCTTTTCCATCTTCTTTCGGGAATAAGTACATCCTTGTTGCGGTGGACTACGTGTCCAAGTGGATCGAAGCAATAGCAAGTCCGACTAACGATTCTAAGGTGGTCCTTAAGATGTTAAAATCTGTCATTTTCCCGAGATTTGGAGTTCCAAGGGTTGTGATAAGCGATGGAGGATCGCATTTCATCAACAAACTATTCGAGAAGCTCTTGAGGAAGAACGGTGTTACGCATAAGGTAGCCACTCCTTATCACCCTCAGACGAGCGGACAAGTTGAAATATCCAACCGAGAGATAAAGAGCCTTCTTCAGAAGACGGTGAACATTACACGAAAAGATTGGGCCGTGAAGCTTGATGACGCACTATGGGCGTACATAACCGCCTACAAGATACCTCTTGGCACGACCCCATTTCATCTTGTCTATGGAAAACCGTGTCACCTTCCAGTGGAACTCGAATACAAGGCGGCATGGGCAGTGAAATTGCTAAATTTCGACATCAAAGCCGCATCAGAGAAAAGGTTGATTCAGCTAAACGAGTCGGACGAGATCCGTCAAACAGCGTATGAGAACTCCAAGATCTATAAGGAACGAACCAAAGCTTATCATGACAAGAATATTATCCCGAGGAATTTCTCAACCAATGATCAGGTGCTGCTCTTCAACTCTCGCTTGAGACTTTTTCCGGGAAAGCTAAAGTCAAGATGGTCCGGTCCTTTCACGGTTAAGGAAGTCCGTCCCTATGGAGCGGTTGTGTTGCGTAACCGACAAGGAGGAGAATTCGTTGTCAATGGTCAGCGTCTTAAGCCATATCTCGCAAACAGCGGAATCACTGCGGGATTCACCGTTCCTCTCGGTGATCTTCGTCTCGCCTAAACGGCCTCGAAGTCAAGCTAATGACTAAAAACGAGCGCTTGGTGGGAGGCAACCCACCGGTAAGTGTATATAATTTTATTTTTCGATTTGTTTTCACTAATCTTTCTAAATTTTCGTTTTGAATTTGAAAAAAAAAAAAAAAAAAAAGGGGATGGATCGATCGATCCTCCCTATGGATCGATCGATCTAATTAAGCAAGGAATTCCTGGATCGACCGAGCCAAACGACACGCGATGAAGTAAGGGCTGGATCGATCGATCCTACGGCCTAGATCGATCGATCCTACGGCCTGGATTGATCGATCCAGGCACAGGTAAACCATTTCGATTTTTTGGGTCTAAAAACCGGTTTACTCTCACTTGATTTAAACCGAAAAACTGATTTCCTTCCTTCCTTTCCCCATAAAATCGATCCAAACCCATCTTTTTCTCTTGTTATTTTCGCAACAATGTGTTCTTGAGGGGATTTTGGATTTTGAAATCAAATTTCCATAACTTCCTTGTTTCTCAACGGATTTGAACGTTTTTTGGGTCTATCCCACTCGATTTTTCGTGCTCTTTCTGTTTCTGCTATCATCATTCTCGATCTGCACAGGTATGGAACTCCAATCTCTCTTGTTCAATCCGAAATTCTAGGTAGAAATTGTGAAAATCGAATTCTTGTTTATAGCTTGCTCTTGGATTGATTAATGCTTTGTACCCATGCTATGAACCGATTTTGAGTTGGGCATTGCTTGGAAACACCTAGTATTTGTGTTCTTGGGTTGAATTGTGGATTGTGAGCATTTTGAGAAATTTGTGGAAAAAGAGAATTTTTGGAAATTTGGAAGTTCTAATTGGAGATTGTTGTGCGTTTGAAATCGTTAATGATATCTGTACTTGACTGCTTAATCTCGTTGCCAAACTCATGATTTCAAATTCGATTTTGAATTTTTGTCGTATTTTAGAAAAACCTCTTAAACGTGTACATTGTCTTTCTTGCAGATAATGGCTACTACATCCAAAGGCAAAGCGTTGGCGTCAAAGACACAGAAGGAACCAAGGCAACGCCGAGTTGTTACTAATGCGACCTCTAGCTCAGAAGCAGCTCCATTAACCGCACCGCCATGGCCTCACCGTGAAGGCGTCCGGTTCGAGAGTGACTTTTTACACTCGTTCAAGGGCATTCAACCGGACGATCTTGCCAAAAACACGCGGTATCAGGTAAGGAAAGTAGGCGACGCTTGGGATGGGTTCGATTCACTGTTCTACAACAGATTCCTTACCGTCACAATGGAACCTACGAAGATCATCTGCCTTGCAACTCTGGATGCAATGGGAATTCGCCACGACGTGGAGACGATTCTAGAGAAGATTGGGTTTGGTCATATTGCCACGACAGAATACCCGGTCTATCCTGATTTGGTGCGGCAATTCCTAGCCTCTGCCAGACTCACATTCCGCAACCCACGGTACGAACGAGTAGACGACGCAACATTGACATACTTCTCCAGCGGTTTGTTGTACGAGATATCGATCACAGACCTCTGCAAGATTTACGGGTTCGACCATCGGAAGACAAGCGCTCACTTCCCCGACGATTTCCCAAACCAGCAAGAACTTTGAAACCACATCGCTTCAGGTACTTTCCAATCCCGAGTGGCGAAACAGGCCTTGATTAGGAACCCCGCCATTCGTGTGGTAGCCAAGATCATCAGCAACATTCTGTTTGCAAAGATAGCGCCAGCCGCCGTACGTACTGATGAGTTACTTTTGCTGCATTACGGGATTGGGGAGCATTTGTCAGGAGTCTACCACTTTCACTTCCCCGCACCATATGAGGTGAACTTGGGTCTGGTATTCGCTCGAACCTTGGTGGCAAAGGAGATTCAGTTCTTAGGGAACCAGATACAGAAGGAGTACATTGGGAGTGTGCTTACTCCTTTTTTCATGCACCACAGGATTGATTTCAGCGGACATGAATTCACGGCGAAGATTGGTTACATCGACAAGAAGCATCTGACAGCCTGCCACGTCCTCAAGACCGGGTACAAATACGAGTTCACGGATCGCCAGAGACGGATCCAGCACTGCTTGCTTCCACAGCCCGAGATCACTGCGGTGAACGGGCCGGGCAACATCGGGTTCTTACCTCCACCAGAGCGTCTATGCACGGATGCAGCTGCCACCACGAAACGCAGAGGTGGGACCTTCAACGCCCCACTGCATCCCCTTGAGGATGATCCTGTCCCCAATTTCTTCACTCAGCAGGAGCATGGGCAGACATCGCAGCCTCATGACCCGATTGAGATGCTCCTTCCGGAGTACTCTGGTGAGTATGATTTTCCACCTCTATCTACAGATGCTTATGAGGGAGAATACCGAGCATGGATGGTGGAGACACAAAGGAAGAACCACAGCATGATGCATCGGATTTGGAGTGCATTAGCTAAGATCCGATACCCGCGACCCCCTCCTTGTTTCCGCGCGGAGCCAACCGCGAATGCTGGACACGGGACCTCGGAGACCGCTGATACTGGAGAGTCATCAGACCCTGATGTGCTCGTTGCACGACGTCGGCGCCGAGCGGGCCAGAGCGGGACCGTCAACCCGGACGACCCACCTCGCTGAGCAGCGTATTCACTCTATCCATTGTCTTATCCATTTTTATTTTCTTACTTTTCCGTACGTTTTTATTTTTCCCTACGATTTATTCTCACCCCGAGACGGTGTGAAGTAAGTCTGGGGGGAAGTAGCTACTAGCGACGTTTGCTTTCTTTTGGTTATGATTTGCTTTCCTTGGATTTTGTTTTTACATTTCCCGAGTCGTTTAGTCGAGTCTATAAAAAAGAGTCTATAAAAAATGTGTGTTTTTCATTGTATTTTACGAACCTTCTTTTGGAATTATTGTTCTAATTCTTCATCTGAGTGACCATTATTGCAGAATTATTTCCGAATCAGACTAATGAAAAATCCAGATGTTGACCGGCTAATCAGTAACACCTACGTCTCCAGAAAAATCCAGATAGCCTGAGCTAATTTATGAGCTATTCCTTTTACCTCATCATTGTGATCAGCGTCTTAAGAGCTTGACTCCTCATTCGTATCTGACAAAGACGAATGGCACGGAAAAGTATGATTCTCCTCTCCCGGTCCCAAAAATAAATTCATCTATATATAAATAAAACGAATGGCACGGAAGTGAACCGGGGATTCGGTGGCAAAAACCATCAATACTCATGTCTCATGAAAGATCGCCAGGGAAAGTGAATCGGAGAGTGAACCGGGGATTCGGTGGCAAAAACCATCAATACTCTAGTATCATGAACCGATAATCTCAAAAAGAAAAAAAAAAGAGAGAAAGATGAATAAAATGAATAAGTCTGGGGGAGAGGAAAAATACTGAAAGGATTAAAGGTTGGCTTGTCACGATATCGAAAGGGAAAGAGTCTAGAAGGCTCTAGACATTGTTATCTTTGACGAGACCCAGCGATGATGGCTTTCAGACTATTCTATGAGACTGTGGAGAATTAAATAATGGTCCGTTTTGGATTTGGTAAGGCAATACGTGGATTAAAAATTTGAGGGGTCATTGCGATATTCTGTTGAGAAGGTAAGTTTTTGTGTTTTCAAAACCTCTTCCTTATTCTTAGATTTTTATTCACTTGAGGACAAGCAAAATACTAAGTCTAGGGGAGTTCATGTGTTGCGTTTTTGACGTTTTTCAACTCATGTTTTTTGTATATAATCGAGTCTTTTTTCAAGTTTTTTAGTCTTCTAAGAGTCATTTCGGGTGTAAAAGCATTTCGGGACGGAGTCCGGAGGCCTAGGATGGAAAAACGGCAAAACCGAGCAAAAAAAAGATGGGATCGATCGATGCACACCACTGGATCGATCGATCCAGAATCCCGGACATCCCCTGGGTCGAGCTCACACCAAATGAGATCGATCGATCTTTGAAAAAGATGGGATCGATCGATCCACCCTACTGGATCGATCGATCCAGAATTCCGGACACCTGCTGGATCGACCTCAGCCTGATCCAGATCGATCGATCTGAAGAAAAAAATGGGATCGATCGATCCAACCTCTGTTAACAGTGTTAAAACGTGTTTCTTACTATTTCACCAAACTTTCCTCTTCTTTTTGACGCCCAAAACTCGAAAATAAGGGCAAGAACTTCATATGTATCATATTCTCTTCTCTCTGTACCTCTCTCTTTGATCTTGGTGATTTTGTAAGCTTGGAAAGCAACTTTGGATTCTACATATATATTGGAGAAGTTTTCTTAATCTCTTTTCAATTTCTGTTTTGATTAATCATGTGTTCTTCATCATCTCTCTGTTTTTGCTCTGCAATTATGAGTGAGTAGTTTCTTAGTTAAGCTAAGGGTGTTAAGGGATTTCATGATTTAACGGTTTAGGATAGATTAAACGGGGGTTTATTCGGTGGATTCTTCGTCTAGGAGGTTCTTATTGCTTGAATTAAACTGATCACTTAGTTCATGATCTTAGGTTATCTAGCGCACGGGAGTGTTTGTCTAGAAGCCGGAATGATCCTAGATGAGCAAAGCGTCCTTATCCAACGGGAGTTGATGTTAAGGCGTTCTTGTGAACCTATCAAATCGAACTAGAAAAGCATGCTTAGAACATTTGAATTCAACGGGAGTTAGTATTCATAGTTTTAAGCATAGGGATTAATACCCCGGGAGGAGGTTAATCTATTATTATGTTTGAGTTCTAGACAATTCTTAAAGCAAACCCCTGTTTAAGATGCATTAGCCGTTATTTGTGATTTCCCGCAACGTCACCCGAGGCTTAACGCTTTCTTTATCTGAATTTACACCGTTTTAGTTGTCATTCTTAGTTTCGAAATCATGAAACCAACAAAAATCTGTCATTTGTCTTAGCTTTAATTTCATCCTGCATACTCATAGCCGTAACGCTTGGTCCTTGTGGATTCGATCCCTACATTACTACTTCGTATTGCTGTGCACTTGCGGTAGTTACATTTAGGGTTAAAACCTGAGCTCATCAGGGAGGTGGCTAGTTTTCCTCCTAATAAACCTACTTCACTTACAATGTCCAAAATATATTTTCTTTGGCATAAGAAAAGACCTTCACAACTCCTTGCAACTTCAATACCTAAGAAGTATTTTAACACTCTGAGGTCCTTCATATGGAAGCATGTTCCCAAATATTCCTTAAACTCCACAATTCTCTTTGTGTCATTACTTCCCACAATCAAATCGTCCACGTACACCAAAACATATATCTCGCTGAATTTCCCTTACGCCGAGAGAACATAGAATAATCCCGATGAGATTGAGTAAAACCATAGTTCAAAAGAGCTGACCTTAACTTGGCGAACCAACCCCTTGGTGCTTGCTTTAATCCATAAAGGGATTCTTCAGCCGACTAACCTTACCGAGTTCATTAGTATGAAAACCTGGAGGCAACTTCATGTACACTTCTTCCTCTAAGTCACCATGTAAGAACGCGTTGTGGATGTTGATATCACTGTATTTTACCACCTCGAGTCTCATATTTTCTTTGGTTTTCCTTGTGTTTCATCTAGTTTTTTATTATATATACATTGCATTTAGGTCCAAAGCGAGTCACGTTACATTTTAGATGTCCTAGGTCGTTTTTGTTTTCTTTTGGCTTGCTGGAGCATTTTTCAGGTGTTTAGGAGTGACTTGGAGTAGCTTGAATAAAAGGAGATGCTTGGAGCTCAAAAGAATATGCAGAGGCCATTCGAAGTGCTTTAAAGATCGACTCAGAAGAACAGTTTCCATGTGGATTTAGCTTCTGTGATATTCATCAAAGTCATAGACAATTGAGTTAGCTTTCCAATGGAGGTTGTCTCGTGGATTCCGACTTGTGGTTCAATAGTTATGGCCGATTTACTGAAGACGTGTCGAAACGATTTCTAAAGTCCATATACAATTTCTGAAGTCCAGAGACAATTTCTGAAGTCCAGGGACAATTTCTAAAGTCCAGGGACAATTTCTGAAGTCCAGGGACGATTTTTGAAGTCCAGGGACACTGGTGTCGATCGACATTGGCTGGTGTCGGTCGATACCGGGGCAATTTCTGAAGTCCAGGGACGATTTCTGACAATCGAACAACTGTCTCAAAGATCGACTCATATGAAGGGCTTCCATGTGGATTTAGCTTCTGCGATCTGCATAAAAGTCGTAGATAATTGAGTTATATTTCCAATGGATGTGGTTTCGAGTCATTCCGATCTGTGCTTCAAGAGTTATGCCCATTTTAGTGAAGACATGTTGATCTGGTGACTTTTCACTTGACTTTGGGCCCCTATACTTTTGTAATATATTGACCCCTTTAGTAATTGCTGCAAGAAAAGCCTTGTGTTTCTATGAAAACTTGTTGCTGTCAACATATTTCAGAATTGAATAACCATTATCATCACAATTAACGTCAAGCACTGTATGCAGAAAAAAGTCTTGTAGCTTCGTGGGAACTGTCTTTGGTCTCATTCCACGACCCAATGACTCTGTTTCTGCAACAGATACACCTTCTGCAGGTGCTGTTTCAGAGACTTCAACTATTGCAGGTTATGTTTCTGTGAATGCAATTTCTTCAGACACGACCTTGTCTACACACGAACTTGTTTGTGTAACAGCCTGTTCTTCTGCAGACACGGTCTTGTTTACACATGAACTTGTTTGTGTAACAATTTGTTCTTTTTCTTCTTCTACTGAAATACCAAAATTCTCCACTTCTTTCATCATGTCGTTATATGTTTCTCCTTTCGCACCTGAAAATGGAAAAGTGTTTTCAACAAACACAACATCTCTCGACACAAACACTTCACCATTATCCAGATCATAAAGGCTATATCCCTTTTTCCAAAAGGATATCCAACAAAACTACATTTTATGCTTCTTGTTTCAAACTTATCTCCACCTCTTCTCTGATTATGAGCGTAAGCCAAACACCCAAATATCCTGAGATTATCATACTTTAGAAGCATACGCCATGTATGATCTCATACGGTGTCTTTCCTCCCAACAATCGACTGGGCATTCGATTGATCAAATACATTGCTGTCAACACACTTTCTCCCCAAAATTTAGTTGACAATGAAGCCTGAAAAAGCAACGCTCTCGCCACATTCAGTATGTGACGGTGTTTTCTCTCCACTCTTTCGTTCTGCTGCGGCGTTCCCATGCAAGAAGTTTGATGCACGATACCTTGTTCCCGAAACTCAGAAGTGAGACACGTGAACTCAGTTCCATTGTCGCTTCGCACAATCGTAATTTGTTTTCCATGCTACCTTTGAACCATTGCCATAAACAGTTTCAAATTCTTTCCCACTTGCGTTTTATCGTGGATCAAATAAACCCAAACTCCTCTTGATTTATCATCCACTATCGCCATATAAGAATTGCACAAGCTAGGATTTCGATAAGACCCCCACAAATCGCAGTGGATCATTTCAAAAACATCGGCGCTTTTATTATCACTCGAAACAAATACATCACGACATTGTTTAGCTCTTAAACAAGTATCACAAGTTGAGAAATATTCCATTGTTCTACTACCAACAGTAGGAAGCAAATCGAAAACAATAATTGATGTATGTCCTAGCCTTTGATGCCACACATCTTCAGCTCCATCCTTATTCATACGCAAAGCAGAAAATTCAGTTACACGCCGAAAGAAATACAACCCATCTTTGAGCTCACCCGCTCCAGTAAGGTTCCTCGTTAAATGGTCTTGAATCACACATCCCTTATTAGCAATTTGCATCACAAGATCACACTCAGCAATAAGTTGAGAAACTGAAATCAAATGACATCTCAATTCTGGTACAAACAACACGTTCTTAAGCTCAAACCCATCATCGAACACAACAATTCCTTTATTTCTCGCCACACTACTAGTCCCATTTGGTAACCCAACTGAGCACGGCAATATGTATTTCGAATCACTAATCAAATCTTCATAACCAGTCATATGGTTAGAAGCGCCTGTATCAAGAACCCAATCCAAAGAGACACACTTACCGCTGAGACGCGAAGAGGTTCCTTGCTTCTCGTCCAACAACTTGATAAGAGTTGTCCACTGTTCATTACTCAAGCCCGTGTACCCATTCTTCTCAGCCTTTTTGCTTGATTCTCCTTCTTCTATGGTACAGACAGAGACATCATTCGCTCGTACACTGCCACGTCCACGACCACCCTCTTTCGACTTTTCTCCCCACCAAGTCGGGTAACCAATGATCTGGAAACACGTCTCCGTCATGTGTTCCTTCTTTTTGCAACTTGTGCAAAACAAGTTGATTTGTCTTCTCTTCCAGCTCCCTCTCCACCGGTTCGAGCCACAAAAGCCACTTGTCCTGCATGTGCATCTCTTCCTCTCATCACAGTGTTAATCATTTCAATGGACTTCACCTTTGAGTACACTTGGTTCATGTTTGGCATCGGTTCAATGCTGATAATGGAAGCACGAATAGATCCGAAGACATTGTTATCCAGCCGCAAGAGGAACTGATGGATTCGATCCTCCTTTCTCTTCTTCTCGACTTGCACACTCATATTACATGTGCAACCGCTACATGCACTTGCACACCACTTGTTTGTCGTAATTCGACAAATCCTCCCACAACATTTGCAGCTTTCCATAGTAATCGATTACACTCAGATTACCTTGTCGACAATTCGCAAGCTCCGCCTTGATCTCCTGAAATCTTGGACCATTTCCCTCAGAAAACCGATCTTTGATTTCCTTCCACAATTCCTGTGGATTTTCTTTGTTCATCAAGGTCCTTCGAACCTTCGCTTCTACTGTGTTTAAAATCCACAACGAAACCATCGAATTCACGGACACCCAATCTACGAACCCAAACTTCTTCTTCACACGCAGAGCCGTCCTCACAGCATGAGCCCACTCGTTAAAGTTCTATCCATTAAATTGCACTTGAGCAATGATGGCGCCAGGATTTTCATTTGCTACTAATTGGTAAATTGGTGCAACATTCTTTTTCTGATCACCGTTTGCAAGTTCAGTATTCATTGCATGTTTTCAAATCGAGTCTTTAACAACTCAACTCTGATACCATGTAAAACACCACAAGCTAATGAGAATTTGTGTTGTTTATTTCATTCCTCCGTTACAGTTTATATACACCATGAATAAGATCCCCAATCCGAACTGATTCTACGCCTATCTCTATCTCCCAAAACAGCTCAATTCTATCTACAAAGATATGCACATTGTTACAAACAAATTCAGTTGAGATACTAAAGTAGCTAGACAGAATATCGGATAACATGTGACCTTTGGAATCTCAGCAGCAAGACTGGTGCCTCTCACTATCCTCGTGCAGCTTCTATCTTACATACTCGTCGTAGACATGGAATATAGGCTCGCCGACGATCTCGGCCTCACACAGAGGGTCTAATTCATACTCGCCGTAGACATGGAATATAGGCTCGCCGACGATATCGGCCTCACGGAGGGTCTATTTTCGTGGTGTATGGCCAAGGGCGGATCTAGTGAATTGAAAGGTGGGCAAGTGCCTCATACTACATTTATTAAATTTAGTTTGTAACAATAATATTTATAGATGACATAGCATTTGCTGGTGTTGTCATCGACATAGCATTGTTGGTGTTGTCCTCCATCTCATTACTCGGGTTCGATTATTAATAATTTAATACTAGGTTTTTCACCTACACGTAGCGTGTGTATTCTTTTTAATATTATTTTGATAAAAATTATATGCGACCAATTATATTGATCGAGATATTGCTTTGTGTATATTGGTGATTTTAATAATATATATAAAAAATTGCAGTTTTAGTATAAGAAATTATATATAGTTTGTGAGGTTTTAACGGTCTTGTTTTGAATCTATATATGTCTCGTTTGAAAAACATATTATTTGGTCGAACACTTATAAGTTAGTATACCAAAACCAACTAAAAGTGTAACAAAGTAATCAAATGTTATTTAATAAACATAGTATTGATACGAAGATAAAAATATTATACATCACTTATTCAAATCAAGAAAATAAGTTTTTTCATCATTTTCAGTTTTATCCTCGTTATATATGTTTTATATGAAAACAACCAAAAAGTTATAAAGTTAAAAGTTATGCTCTTTCCTTAGCTAGTTTAACCAATACAAATTTCTGATTTAATCTACTAAATTGAAAAAGAAACTAATAAACACAACTCTTGCTTTCAGATTCATGACAACTTTAATTTTGAAACCAAAACAATATATGAATATGAAATGAATTTTGAAACTAATTTAAAATCACAAAAAATCGACGAATTATATATATATTTTTGTCAGTTTTATCTTGAAGAGGTAAAGACCGGACGTGTCTCTGGTAGCATATTTAGTTTGGTTGGTTGTTTAAAATCACAAATGAAATGATTCTTTCAATGAATATGCCTCACTTCTTTCAAGTCTACAACTACTGTTTTCTCAAAAAAACATTATACTTTGATAACAAATACCATATTGATAACAAACACCAATAAAGGATTAAAATTTTATTGGATTGAGATTATTTGTGTATGCATAAATACTGGTTTCCTATTTTTCTATATATGTCAGTATAATAATTAACCATTATAATCAGAGCTAGCCATAAATACAAGTTCATCAAGCATGTGCTTTGGGTCTTTGAATTTATAAATTTTTAGAAGAGAAATTTTATATATTTATTGGTGTAGGAAAGTGTGACGATTGATCAAAATTTCATGTTCAAAATTTGTGCACAAGCTAATTTTTTTCTTTGTTTCAAGCCTTTCAATTGCCAGGGCTAGCTCTGATTATAGTACCTAATATAAGATGTAAAACACTTTTGAATAAAACATATATATAAAATAAATAATTTTTTTTGCCCCATATAAAATATTTTTTTAGATCCGCCACTATATGGGCAATTGGTTACGCGGGTTGATCCAAGATGGGAGGTCGGCATAAGCGTCATTTTGCTCATTCTCTACAAGCACCTCAACCTAATAAACGACCTAGGTGAGCCCAATCCTCTCGTGCCAATCGAGCCCCCGTGTCAATCCAGCCCACCGTGCTAATCCAACCCATTGAAGATATGCAAGCGGTTGCAGTCAGAGTTGTTCTTGAGGTTGAACTCCGGGTCGAGAAGCCCAAGGTGATATTGTAACCCAAGATGAAGCCCAACTTCACACCATGATGCTATTGATTGAAAACGACCCGTCGACGCCACCGAACAGCTCCATGACCCCGCCGCGAAATGGGTCTACATCTTCACTGCAGGGAGTCATTTTGGGCATGATGCTAATGATGGGTTTTGGGCTGATAATGGATTTTGGGCTAATAATGGATTTTGGGTTTGATGTTTGGATTCATTTGTAAAGTTTTTTTTTTTTGGTCGACATTGTAAAGAAATTTGTTTGATTCATACGCGCGGGTCGACATTGTAAAGATAATGACACTAATGAATCTTATATGTGTGCCATTATCTATCCATCAGTTGAATATTTCTTTAATTATATGACCCTGTTGCTGATATTTTATAGCAAAATATTATCTTTTTTTTTGGTTGGTCTTGACATGATTCTTTTCCATGTCTCCCTTCTAATGCAAGAATAGAAAACTTAATTAAGTTGCAATTTTTTTTTCTACACAAAGTTTGATTGACCTTGTAGCAGCTTTCTTTATTAAAAGAAGGGTTCGTAACCGACTAACTACCAATCCATATATTATTTTCCTACAACCACTAAGTTTACGTTGAATCTTTCTAGTAGAAGATTCTTTTTTGGCATTAACTTTTTGTATTGATTTCCTTGATTTTGACAACCTTATAGATAATTATTCGAAGTGAATCGGCAAATAATCTATCAAGGTTGAGAGAACGAGCAGAAGAATATGCAGCACTCATCATGGAAGAACTGTCCCCTGATGGGCCCACTCTCAGTACATAGAGGTGCTCCATTACTTTCATCTCACATATTGTGAAAGGTCATAACACAAAACATGCTTAAATTATAAAATACCATAAAGTTATGTTGGAATTTTTTGATTTCTCTTAAAAACCTTTCTCTTTTATTAATTTCTATCTTTCTCTTTGTTCTTTGTGATCTTATTTTGTGATACATTAAACCTTAAGCCTAAAACTCTATTTATAGAGTTATGATTCTAAACAAGAATAGTAAATTGATATTTCTTCGTGATTTCCTTTTTGACCAATTTCTTTTTTCCTTTTGCCTTTTTTTTATGATTTTCTTTTTGCCAAATTTCCTTTGTTGCTTGATTTCCTTTTGGTTTGCTTTTCCCTTTTTTCTTCTTTTCCTCTTTCTTGATTTTCCTTTTTACTTGATACAAACGAATCTATTCCAACACTTTCTCTAGATTTGTTTGTTGTAGTTTCCATTTGCTCCCTCTTGCTTGAATCATCTTCCTCTTCATCATTTGTTGCTTCTTCATCTTTTATCTCTATTGCTTTGTAGCAATCTTCTTTGACTGGAAATTTCGTGGTTAACGCTGATTTTGCATCTTCAATATCTTCTGGTTGTATCTTCTCTTCTTTTGTCTCTCTTGCTTTTTCTTTAAGTATTTCCCATCTGATAATGAACTTCTGATTATCTTCTTGAACCTCTATTAGCTTCTTCCAAGCTTTATACATGATTGTACATGTCGTCTCATCAAATAGAACTTTATGACCTTTAGCCAATAATTGTGGCACACTCAGCAAATTTCTGTTAAGCCCTAGAATTAGTAGAACATCCTTGATTGTAACTTTTCCTTGAGTTGTCTCCATGCTAATATCTCCTTTTCTTGCACTTGTAAGAATTACTCCACATCCAAATTTGATCTGAACTTTGTATGTTCTGTCTAATCTTGTGAAGAACGTCTCATCCCTGATCATGTGACATGTTGCTCCACTATCAATTAGCCATGCTCCTTCTTCATAAATTTGACTTGCATCATAAGTTGTTGCAGTGAAAGACAATTCGCCAAACCTTTTCTCTGTTTCTTGATTTTGACATGAGTGAGCTTCTGCCTTAAACCTGTTTTTGCAGTTCTTTGCATAATGCTCAGACTTCCCACACACAAAGCATTCTCCTTGAAGTTGTTTGCTTTCATATGGCTTTTCTTCTTTGTTCCTGAAATAACAAACATCTTCATTGTGATTATTCTTCTTGCAGATACCACACGATGGTGAATTTCCTTTTTTGAAGTAACAATCTTCTTCATTGTGATTATTCTTTTTGCATGTACTGCACCACTTGTTCGTTCTCTGATGTTGATCTGATCTTTGACCAAACTTTTTTCTTGTGAATCTTGCATACAGTGCTCCTTCGATTGGTTCCTCATCTGGTAAATATATTGCCTCATGTGAGATTAGTGATCCAACAAGATCTGTCACAGTAATCTTCCTTAAGTCTTTCATTTCTTGCATTAAAGCTGCTAGCCCGGCATAACTCTTTGGCATTGAATTTAATATCTTCCTGATAACTTGATGATTTGTCTTATGTTCTCCTAGTAAACTCCTCTGGTTCACGATCTCCTGGATTTTATCAGTATACTCTTGAATCTTTTCTCCATGTTTCATCTTCAGATCTTCAAACTCTTTGTTCAAAGAATCTAGTCTCACAAGTTTTGCTTGATCATTGCCTTGATAGTTTTCTTGTAGCCTTTCCCAGATTTCTTTGGAAGTGGTAGCAGAAACTACCTTCTTGAGAACTAGATCTGTCACAGCCATCTGTAACAGTTGTAGAGCTTTCATATCTTACATCTCCTTGTTTTGGCTCCGGTGGAAGTGCTTTCTCCACAACTTCCCAAAGCTCTTGAAACTTCAAAGTAGTTTTTATCCTTGCAGCCCAAAACTCATAATTTTACCCATCAAATATTGGAATATTTAATGTTTGCATGTTTTTGGTTATGATCACGCTTCTCTTGCTTATGCACGGATTTTGCACGAACTGGATTTTCTCGCCAACTGGATTCTTTTCACGAACCCGGATTCTGCACGGACCTCGTTTTTACGAACACGGATTTTGCACGAACGATTCTGCAGCGGAATTAGTTCGAACCGAATTTTGCACGGAACAATTTTTCTCTAAAGGTACTGCACTCAGAACCTTGGCTCTGATACCATGTTGGGATTTTGTGATTTCTCTTAAAAGAGTTCCTTGTTTGTTTGACCTTAGAATAATCAAAGTCTTTGCATAAAAAGTCACCACATTCTTATCACGACATCTTTCATGAGGAAAATGAGTGGTATGAGATTAGAATAATCAAAGTCTTTCATACGTAACATATTTGATTGGAGACGTTGTGTGTTTCTACTTAAGCATGTGTTGCAGGAGCCAAAAATTAAGGAAAAAAAAAACTGTGGAGGCAGCAGAAGCCTAGGTGGTGAATAGTGAAGTTATGTCGATTGTTGTTGATATCACTAGAGTATCAGATATGGTAGCTCAAGATGCAAATCTGAGTGGAAGTTCGAGTACGAGCACTCAAGATGAAAATATCTATGAGAGATTGAAGAAGGCAGCTCAAGATGGGGATATAGAAAGACTCTACCAGTTGATAGCAGAAGATCCAGACATTCTAGGTCACTTCGATAAAGTGCCTTTTTGTGAGACGCCACTACACATTGCAGCTGAAAGAGGGCAAACTCATTTTGCCATGGAGTTAATGACCCTTAAGCCGTCATTTGCTTCGAAGCTGAACGTGTCAGGTTTCAGCCCGATGCATTTAGCCCTGCAAAACAATCACATTCGAATGGTGAGAGGGTTTGTGGCAATTGACAATAGCTTAGTCAGCATCAAGGGAAAAGGAAGGATTACTCCTTTGCATCATGTGGCTCGAATCGGCGATGCAGAGTTGTTAAGTGAGCTCTTGTTCGCTTGTCCTTCTTCCATAGAAGATTTGACTATTAAGTGTGAGACAGCTGTGCACATTGCTGTGAAGAACCACCAGTTTATGGCATTTAAGGTTTTCTTGGGATGGGTCAAGAGAGTAAACAGGAAGGAAATCTTGGACTGGAAAGATGAAGATGGTAACACAGTCTTCCACATTGCTGCATCGATGAATAAGACTGAGGTAAATGTCTCTCTTATCATTTAGTTTCTCTTTTTCCTTAGAATTCTTGTTCATACATTGTTGTTTGCCCATTAAAATGGATAGGTATGCTCTCATGATATGGGACTTTGCTTTCTTCGATTTAGTTTTTGCGACAGTACATGAGTTTCTGTGTATATAAGTGGGAGCATATCCCTTGACCTTAGTATATATTTTCTTATGTCTCATTTTCTTATCAGTTATCAGTGTGGGATTCTTCATCCTAGAATTATGCATGATGTGTGCTCAATTTTTGCAGGTCATGAAGTTGCTGCATAAAACCGTTAAAGTAGAAGCCAAGAACTTGGATGGCAAAACTGCGATGGACATACTTCAAACTCATCAATCTCCTTGTTTCCCCAAAGCAAGAAGACTTCTCCACAGTGCTAAAGAAAGACTACTTTGTCGTTCCACAACGACTCTTGCGGGATATTTGAGCAAAAATCTATCATTTATTGAGAAACGTAACAATCTCTTGGGGCTGTGCAATTTCAACATGACTAGCGAAAGGTCTCTAGACACTAGCAACCGCCGCGATGCAACACTTGTGGTGGCTATACTGATAGTAACAGCTACATACCAGGCTGCCCTTAGTCCTCCCGGTGGATTTTGGCAGGAAAATTCCTCAAGTCACTTTGTTGGGGAGATGACCATGTCTTCCAACCTTGCCTTATTTTTTAATCTCCTCAACGGGTTTGCCTTCATATTATCTCTATATGTGATCGTAATCCTCATAATTGGACTCCCCATGTGGAAGTTCATCTATGGCTCAACGGCGGCTTTAAGTATCGCTATGATAGCATCATACATCACTATATTCCCGAAGCGCTCTGGCGATATCAGAATTCTATTAGGGGCCGCCTACATCTTTGCATTCCCATTGATTATAGGAATCATTCTGTTTGCTACTTTCATGTTATTCATTGTGAATAAACGTAGCCGGCACCGAGTGGACTTCCCATCCAGAAGCTTCAGCTCATCTGATGCATCGCATCTTCACTATCCTTTTTTATTTGGTAAGCTTTTTGGTTTATCGTTGGGGATTCTAGTACTTGTTTTAATATATATACATTAAGAGTCGTGTCTTGTCTAAAAGTAGTTTTTATGTTAAGAGTCATAAGTGAATAGGTACAACTCTTATTTGTTTGTGTTGTTTGGGTGAGTCAGTTACAAGTCTATATAAGACGTTGTCTTTGTAATGTAACATATTTCAGTTTTTTCAATAAAATAAAAAGTTGTGTTTTTTAATCAAAGAGAGACTCGTTTATCATACTCTGTTACATATCAAAATCGAACATGGTATCTGAGCCCTACTGATTCGAGGGCCAACATAAGCACAATCAAGCGAGAATTCTGCAAGAGAACAATCGCACAAGTAACTGCACAAAGATCAAGCAAAAGAGGCGATGGAAGCAACATCGCAACAAGTGATTCCCATATTCGATGGGAACAATTACGACTTTTGGCGTATTAAAATGACAACCATCTTGAAGACCAGAAAATTGTGGACGGTGGTGGAAAATGAAGTTCCAAACAGACCAACACAAACAAAGGAGACACCGGAAGTGCTCCAATTGAAAAATCAGTGGGAGGAAGCATCAACGAAGGATTTGATGGCGTTGCAAATTCTACAAACTACAGTTTCAGATCAGATTTTCTCTCGTATAGCACCAGCAAAAACATCGAAGGAGGCTTGGGATTCTCTGCAATCCGAATTCCAAGGGACTGCACACGTACGATTGATCAAATTACAATCGTTAAAAAGGGACTACAAAAATTTGAAGATGAACGAATGTGATAACGTAAAAGTTTTCACAGAGAAGCTAATGATTTGGGAGATCAATTAAGGGTTCATGGTGAAGAGAAGACGGACTATCAAGTTGTCCAAAAAATTCTCATATCTCTCCCAACAAGGTTTGACAGCATAGTGGCTGTGATGAAGCAAACGAAAGACTTAACATCTCTTTCGGTGACAGAGTTGATAGGAACTCTTAAAGCACATGAAAACCGTGTTTCTCTACGTATCGAGAACATGACGACTGAAGGAGGGTTTCATGTTAGACCAAGAGGAGGAAAATTTGGTTTCAAATCAGAAACAAGTAAAAGCCGTGGACAGCCAAGTCAAGGCAAAAGATGGTGTGGTTATTGTAAGAAAGAAAACCACACAGAAGCTGATTGCTGGAAGAAACGAAACAACGGAGATCAAAGCATAAATTCAAGGAACAATAAGGAATGTTACAACTGCGGAAAAGTTGGTCATTTCTCGAGAGAGTGTCGTTCGAAAAAATACGAAGGAGCACACGTTAGTCTTGAAGATGAAGATGTTGGAGATTATATGCTTTTTAGTGCAATGGAAGAATCACCAAAAACCATAAA
The DNA here is from genome assembly GCA_002933915.1 of Eutrema heterophyllum. Classification (NCBI taxonomy): domain Eukaryota; kingdom Viridiplantae; phylum Streptophyta; class Magnoliopsida; order Brassicales; family Brassicaceae; genus Eutrema; species Eutrema heterophyllum. The sequence continues at coordinate 22,430 of PKMM01023153.1, read as the reverse complement.
AGAAGATGTATGGTTGGTAGACAGTGGCTGCACTAATCATATGACGAAGGAAGAAAAATATTTCACAAGAATTGATAAAAGCATCGGAGAAGTCGTAATGACAACCGGGAAAGGAGACATCACTGTCATGACAAACAAAGGAGAGAAAGTCATCAAAGATGTATTTCTAGTGCCTGGATTGGAGAAGAATTTGCTAAGTGTTCCGCAAATCATAACTCGCGGATATCGCGTCTTGTTCGAGAACAAACGATGCATAATCTTAGATCCTATGGGGAAGAAGATTACAGAGATACAAATGGTGCATAAAAGCTTTCCAATCAAATGGAACTCTCAAGAAAGTGCCATGGTTACCCGTGAAAAAGAAGAAGAAGAAGCAATGGAATTATGGCATAGAATATTTGGTCACGTGGGAAATTCAAGATTACAACAAATGCAAAATAAGAAAATGGTAATTGGATTACCAAGGTTTCAAGTCAACAAAGAAGTGTGTGGAGCATGCAAACTTGGGAAGCAAGCAAGAGATGGTTTCCAAAGGAGTCTCACACAAAAACAAAGGAGAAACTTGAGATCGTTCATACCGACATTTGCGGTCCGATGCAAACCGCATCACTTGATGGAAGTCGGTACTTCTTGTTGTTTGTGGATGATTAGACTCACATGTGTTGGGTATATTTTATCAAGTACAAGTCGGAAGCTCTCTCAATGTTCAAAAAGCTTGCAAAGCCTTAGTGGAGACTCAATCGGGATGTTGAATCAAGAAGTTACGATCCGATGGCGGTGGTGAATTTACTTCAAGTGAATTCACCAAATTATGTCAAGAATGTGGAATCGAGAGACAAGTGACGGTGCCATATTCGCCTCAACAAAACGGTGTTGCGGAACGTAAAAATCGATCACTGTGGAGATGGCGAGAACCATGATTACTGATTAGTCGTTTTTCAACACATCAATTACCCTAATGTGTAGACTACCGCAATCATAACGGTTTATCGTTGAGTACTTAGGGATCGAATCCACGGAGAGAAAGAACAGCACAGTAAGAATACAAGAAACTACTTAAACTAAGCTAAACANTCCTACGAAAGATTATAAAAATTATTAATGAAATTACAGAAAAAAAAATATTAATGAAAACAAATAAAAACTTACAGCGGAACAATTTCGTTAATCTCTTCCCGGGGTAACTCGTTTGAGGACGACGATCCATCAAGAGTGAGCTGCGATATTGAAACTTCACGTTCCACCTTCTTCTTCTTGCAGCTCTCAACAACCTCACGCACCCCAAGTTATGGATCACACTAGTTTTTTTGTTGGTGTGTCTCTTCTCCATGACTTTAAGGTAATCGTGAGCGGCACCGTCTTCTTTCGCTTGTGAAATTTTGTTAAGTAAAATAATAATAAAAACGAAATTAGTAATTAAAAATTGAAATTATACTTACCATTTCCATCGCCTCGCGTTCGATGGTCTTTGCGCCCCCGTTGTGAATGTAGATCCCTTCCCTCCTCGGTCGCTCTTCCGGTTCTTCGATTTTTTTTCGGTGAGCTTCTTCGTCGAAGGCTTACTCTAGTACTCGCAGAAACCCTTCCAGACGTCGTCCTCAAGGTCCTTTGGCTTCTCTTTGTTGTGCAGCCACTTCTGCTTCCACTCGTACATGTGCTTCGAGTATTGAAGAGCGGCAATATGATTGAAAGTGTTCAGCACTTTCGTCGTCATAGTATTCTCCCAAGTGAACTATAATTGCTACATTAAAAAAAAACACACAATGTTAGTTATCAAAATTAAAATTGACAAAATAATTAAAAAACAAGAAATCAAAAAATTACTTCGAGTATTGAAGAGCGGCAATATGATTGAAAGTGTTCAGCACTTTATAGTATGCTCCCAAGTGAACTCTAATTGCTACATTAAAAAAAAACACACAATGTTAGTTATCAAAATTAAAATTGACAAAATAATTAAAAAACAAGAAATCAAAAAATTACTTACCGCGAAAGTTTGGTGCCACAAGTCATTCTCGTCGGTCGGCATCTCCGAGTACTTCTCATACGGTTTTTCCAACATGTTATGGAGCATCCACAATATCGTCTTTGTGATCTCAGTCGACAACTTAAACCTGAAAACATTAAAAATAAGTAATTAATAAGTACGTTAAGATTCATAATCTAAATAAATTGAAATAATAAACGAAATTTCACTTACCAACTCCCGTCCTCTAACTTCGGGTCGAGACGGATACAATGGCCCCGGTTTGGCTGCTGGACAAGATCCTTGATCCTAATCCGGCTCTGAGCACCGGATTGCTCGGACTCCGACACTTGAGTTCCCGAGAAGGGCGTCCTTGGGAGCCCAAACGAAAAGAGTCCTTGTTATTTATGCGGAAAAACATAAAAACGTTAGTACATTGAATTGTAAAATTCTAAATTTTTCAAATATAATCCAAAAATTTCTAGAACTTCTGAAAATTCAAAAATTTCCTGAATTCAAAAAAAAATCCAAAAACTAAAAAAAAATCCAAAAATTCAAAAAATTTATAAAATTTCCAAAATTTCCAAAAAATTCATAAAAGTTTTTAAATTATTAAAAAATTAAAAAATTCATAAAATTTCTAAAAATTACAAAATTCTAAAATTTCAAAAAATTCATAAAATTTCAAAATTTTCAAATGTTACAAAAAAATCAAAAACGTTTTCCTAAAATTATAAAACTAACATTATATAAAACTACAAGAACGTTTTCCTAAAATTACAAAAACGTTTTTCTAAAATTATAAAACTAACATATTCAATCTTAAATCTAAACCCTAACAATCTAATTCCCAAACTAACAACCTAACAATCTAAAATTTAACAAAATTTAGAAAACTAACAAATTCAATCTAAAATCTAAAAACTAACAAATCTAACAATCTAAACCCTAACAATCTAAACGCTAACAATATAAAAGCTTACATATTATCCATGTGATGAGGAAGGAAGATTTGGAGAAGGATTTGGAGGACAAAGAAAAGAAACGAACCGTTTAATCGCCGGAGAGACGGAGAGAAAGACAGATAAGAAGAAATGAAGAAGAAGAAGTCGGTTCAATTAATTCAATCAATTTTCCGACAGACGCATCCGTCGGTTTCTAAAATTTATTTCATTTAGGCGGTCAATCTTCTCATGGTCTCGAAAAAACCAAAGTAATTTCCGACAGATATGGGAATATACCGTATATTTCCCTGCATGTGTTTCTATTGGGCAGTCAACCGACACATGTCGAAGGATCTAGACACGTGTCGAAGGATCTAGATCCGTTGGAAATCCATCGGAAATTTCCGATGGATTTAGGGTTACGTAACAAGGTTTAACTATCCCTAATCTACATGTTTCATTTAAAAAAAATGTTAATTCATCAATGTTAAAGACTTTCTATGAGTTTATTAATTTTTACAACATAAAACATAAACATTTCACATAACATCTATAGACCTTATACTATAACTTATACTAACACTTCTATCAAATTTCCTAAAATCTATAACACACATTTATTTTGAAATTTGACAAGTTGAAACTATTTTATATACATCATACATTTGTTTATCTACAATTTCTACAAAAGAAACCTAAACCCTATACCCTAACCATTTTTTTGATCATCCGTCGAAAATTTCTAATGGATATCCGAGATTGGATTTGTACCCCGAGTTAAACAAGATAAACGTGTTTAATACCAGGAGTACACTAATCCGTCGGAAATTTCCGATGGATGTATACTTAACAATTTTTTTTTTTAGGTTTTCGGAAGGGTGACACTTAAGTACATCAAAAGCCAAAGTTTATAAAACTTCCACATAACTAATATATTCCACATAACAAATATCCATTACAAGTACATATTTTACAATGCAAAGTTTATAAAACTACTCCGTATCCGATGATGAGTAATCTGATTCTGCTGAATCGGAAGTGTCCCCAAATTCGGCAATTTCTTCCTCTGAATCCTCAAATACCCGATCGTCCGCATGTACGGTGAAATCAACAACAAGGTCGACCACAAGGGAATGCTCGATCAAACCTAGCTAAACCTACAAAGCTTTGTTGGAGGGGTTCATGATCAGACATCCCATGAACCTACCTCTCGGGTTTATCGATGTGACTGTAATCCACGGGTCTTGCTTGTTTGTCACTCGAGGATAGGGAATATACCATACCTACACCAAATATGAATATAGTCATATAAAAATTTAACCACTGATAGTATACATAAATGCAAAAATCTAACAAATAAACGTAAAATAATAAAACAAACCTGGTCTGCTTGTAAAGCAAGTACGAATGGCTCGTATTTCTGGAGTCGCCTTCTACTATGTAATGATGTAACACCAAATTGGTCGTGTCGCACACCGCTTTCTACTAATGGGTCGTACCAGTCGCATAAAAATGCAAATCATCGCAAGCCGAGCATTCCCGGATAGTGAACATCCAAAATCTCACGTAGGACACCATAGTATACAAGATCACCTTACTGAGTAGATACACCGTAGTCTGAAGTTGACCCGCTCCTATCATCCCGAAGAATCTTAAAAGCGTAGCCCCATGTGCTATACATCACATGTGATTGCACGCTTGCTAGTGGAAATCGCAGTAATTCTTCTAATCACGTGGGAAATCTTTGTCTGTTAGCCAACTCTGTCATGACCTGAACGAATCAAATCAAAAATAATTTAATTAAATCATTCATTATATATGATAGTTAAAAACAAGGCAATTAAAACACTTACATAATCTCTTAACCAACGTCCGAACTCTTCCTATTTGAGCTCGATTAGCTCGTCCTCTGTTTTGTTCGGAAATGCAAAACGTTGATAAGCCATATAAATCATGTGAGATTGAATCGATCATCACGTTAACATATATATAACTGCAAATCAATCTGGCAAATATATATAATCAAGGACCCAATAAGTAATTAATAATTTGGTTCAATATAATACCTCTCATATTCTTCAACCTCGTCGCAATTTGTGAGAATATACATATGCAAATGATCCCGCTCCTGTGCTGAAAGTCTCTGTTTCTTGCCTTTTCCACTAAGTCTTCCAATCTGTAAGAATATATGAGGAACATGGACTGGATAGAAAGGTATTTCGCCTCCGTCATCATGTCGAGCTGGTCTACGACTATTTGTTTTGATTTGTGATGGCAAGTATAACTCGGCAAAATGTGAGGTTTCTTTATTGTTGCTCTATGCGATAATAGAACCCTCCACTTTGCTCAAAATTTTCACATTCTTCTTTAGATGAAACATATACCGTTCGAAATGATACATCCAACGGTACTGAACCGGGCCCCCCCCCCCAGTTCTGCTTGTCGAGGGAGATGAATTGTGATACGAGACTTTTTCAATTCCTAAATACTTGTCATTGTAGCATAAGAGATGTCAATCCATATGAGGTTAAGATTGAAACACTAAGAATGCAAGAAACTTCTTAATCTAGAGCAAATCTTTGTTTTTGGTTTTTATGTTTATGGGAACAAAAAAAAGGGAAATGCATGAAGGAAAACAAAACACAAGACTAAAATATTGGATCATGAACTAAGCTATCAATGAGATGGTCAACAACTAAACAATGAATCATTTGGAAGCATTAAACATCATTCTAGAACATGGAATTCACAAATATGACTAATCTATTTCCGTGGCACTAATCACTTTGTTAATTACTTAATCAAGAACAAATTTCTATTTGTGATTAAGTAATCAACAAGCATTAAAGAAACAATTCCAATTGTTCACTAAACACCTTAAACATCAACTTCCGTTAGCTAGGATATGCAAAGCTCACAAAAGGTTTGGTTCAAGCATTTCATTCAACACCTTCCGGATGAGAAATGCCTAAGTTCTAGATTTTGAGTGATCAAGTCAAAACTAGTATTAAGATCAACCTAAGTGAAGAATCTAACAAGGATCAACCTAAATCATCATCATCTAACCATCAATCAACCAAATCAAACATAACCCATAATCCAACAAAAAAGTCAACTCACAAGAACATGAAGAACACAAGAGAAAAAGACATAAAAATGAAAAACAAGAATCAAATAAACATAATATAAAGATAGAGTGAAGAAATCTTCTCTAGAATGACATTTGTATGAAGAACAATCCAAGAACGTCAAGAAAAGAAAGTTTGGGACGAGCCCACTCTTAGAAGAAGAAAACTTAGGGTTTATTACAACTTAAAAGGGTATTTATAGGAACATGTATTTTTGGTCTGGATTGCCATTTTATCGGTCCATCCTATCGGTCATATGACCGATAGAATCTTCACCAGAGAGTTTTTATACACGGATGCATCCTCCTTCGCGGCAGAGTTGATACGTGTTCATTAAATTGGCTGCAACTCCTTCAATACAACCAAAAATGAGTTGAAACCACTCCCATTGGAAAGCTAACTCAACTTCCTATAACTTTGATGAAGAACTCCAAAGCTAAATTGATTTAAGTGTTTTCACTCAGTTAATTAATACTAAAGTTCACACTACCGCAATCATAACGGTTGTCAATGCAGTACTTTAGGATCGAATCCACAGAGACCAAAGGTACACTACAATTCTCACAATTATGAAACTAAGCTAAGACAAGAATATGGTTGGTTTTGGAAAAGTAACGAATGCAATTAAAATGATGTAAATTCAATAAGGGAAAAGCGTTAGGTCAAGGGTTTATTCTCAGGAATCAGGAAATAATTAAACACAAGTTTCAAACTCAAACATGAATATTAACCAATCCACTTATGTGCTCATGGTTACTAAACCTAGCACCCTAATCCACCTCCGTGCTCATAGATTTCTAGATCAGCTTTAACGAGCAGGTTCAATATGTTCACGAATCGCCTTAATACACTTCCGCGCTATTAGGATAATTCGCTCGCTTATGTTCTTTCTAGCAACCTAATACACTTCCGCGCTCTTAGATTAAGCCCTAGTTCGTAGACCGAGAGGTCAGCTCAAGCCTAAGCAATAAACACAACAATAAGCGAAAACCACAAAAGATAAATCCTTATTTGTGTCTAATTCAATTATTCATGGATCCCCTTGAAACCCTAAACCTAACTAATGAACTACTCAGACATGGAAACAGAGAACAAGCAAAGAGATGAAGAAGACATAGTATAGATTAAGAGAGAAAGGGTTTAGAATTCTTCTCAATAGATGCCAAAATTCTTCTCCAAAGCTTACAATGATCAAGAGGAAAAAGTCTGAATAGAACAAGCGAATAAAAGTTGTCTGTGAAAAAGTGGTATCAAGCGGTGTCAAGCCGTCAAAGAGGCTAAAAATATAGTATATATAAGTCTAGGTCGAATTACTAGGGAGTTTCCAGAGCAAAACAGGAAAAACAGAAGTTTCCTTTTTCTTCTCGTCGGGCTGCATCGACCGATGCACTCCTTGCATTGGTTGATGGCTGTTTCTCTGGGCGCCCTGCATCGATCGATTGCTGATCCTCTGGGTGTGTTGCATTGATCGATGCACTCCCTGCATCGATCGATGCTAAACTCTCGGGTAGGGGTTGCATCGACCGGCCTCATTCTGCATCGACCGGTTTTGTTCTTTTCTTCACGGTTTCGTGCGTTTTTGCCCTCGTAACTCCAATTTCTTCCTTAAACGCCTTTTTACCTGAGATATCTAAATAAAGGACTAAAAGACTCTAAAAACGGACTTCGACTCGATAAAACATTTAAAAGAAACACCAAAACATACGTTAGAAAACGGTAAAAACTAAGTATATCAATTCCCCCAGACTTAGCCTTTTGCTTGTCCTCAAACAAACATTAGACTAAGCAAGAAGAAAAGGTTTGAAAACACAGAGACTCACATTTCCTTTAGAATTCTGCAATAACCATTACCTTAGCAATCCATGTATTGCCAAACTAGCTCCAGATCGAACCACCATGTAATTCTCTGCAAGCATTCGCAGCCTCCCAGATTCAACTCATAATTTCACAGAATAATCCAAAGCTATCACTGTTGGGTCTCATCAAGGATCATAGTGCCAAGAACCTTCTAGACTCTTTCCCTTTCGATATCGTGGCAAGACAACAACAACACAACTTTTGGTACTTTTTTCCCAAACTGATCGTTTTGCGGCGAAGTTCTTAGGAGTTATCTTCTTGTCGTGATAGGCCTTGCTCTTCTCCTTGTAAATTTTTGAGTTCTCATAGGCCATGTGACGTATTTCCTCCAGCTCGTGTAGTTGCATCGTTCTCCGTTCAGCAGCAGGTTTTACGTCGAAGTTTAGCAACTTTATAGCCCATGCTGCCTTGTATTCGAGCTCTACCGGAAGGTGACATGATTTCCCGTAAACAAGATGGAATGGCGTCGTTCCTAAAGGTGTCTTGTAGGCAGTTCTGTATGCCCAAAGAGCGTCATCTAGCTTCATAGACCAATCCTTCCTTGTTGTACTCATGGTCTTTTGCAAAATGCTCTTGATCTCCCTGTTGGAAATCTCGACATGTCCACTTGTCTGCGGATGATAAGGAGTGGCTACCTTGTGCTTGACTCCATCCTTCCTCAAGAGGCTCTCGAATATCTTGTTGATGAAATGAGACCCACCATCGCTGATCACTATCCTACGTACACCAAACCTTGGAAAGATCACCGATTTAAACATCTTCAAGACCACCTTGGCATCATTAGTCGGGCTAGCCAGCGCTTCAACCCATTTAGACACATATTGATTCCCATGAGACGATGGAAAGGGACCCATGAAATCAATACCCCATACATCGAACACTTTAACTTCTAAGATGAAATTATGAGGCATTTCATCCCTCTTGCTAATATTTCCCTGCCTCTGTCATGAATTGCATTTGGAGATGAAAGCATGTGCGTCGCGGAACATAGTCGGCCACCAAAAACCGGCTTGTAGAGCTTTAGACACTGTCTTGAATGTGGCAAAGTGTCCCACATAGTTTGAACCGTGACAATGGAATAGAATACCGGGAATTTCCTCCCCTGAAACACATCTTCGAAAAACGCCGTCTGAGCCTTTCTTGTACAAGTATGGCTCATCCCAAAAATAGTGTATGATGTCTCTCAAAAACTTCTTCTTCTTTTTTCCCACAAAGCCAATTGGTTCCTTCTCCGCGGCCAAGTAATTTGCTATCTCACTGAACCAAGGGATTTCAGGGAGCTCGGTGCGGCGTGGGGGCAGGTGGTAGTCATTGCGCCTGATACTGATTGCGTAGACATTCTCCTCTGGTAGGCTATCATCTAAAGGAACCTCTTCGTCCACTCGCAGCCTGGATAAATGATCTGCAACACCATTCTCGATCCCCTTCTTGTCTTTGATCTCAAGATCAAATTCATGCAACAAGAGAATCCAACGCAAAAGTCTAGGTTTGGCATCCTTCTTTGTAAGTAGATACTTCAGGACCACGTGATCAGTATGCACTATAACCTTAGACCCCACAAGATAAGACCTGAACTTCTCAAAAGCGAACACGATGGCGAGCAGTTCCTTCTCGATTGTAGCATACTTGCATTGCGCGTCATCTAGGGTCCTGCTGGCGTAGTAAATAACATGAAGTTTCTTATCTTTTCGCTGTCCCAAAACAGCTCCCACTATGAAATCGCTAGCATCAGTCATCACTTCGAATGGGAGCTCCCAATCTGGTGGTTGGACTATTGGCGCGCTGACAAGTGCTCCTTTGATTGTGTGAAAGGCCTCTAGACAATCGTCGTCAAAATGAAACTTCACTTCCTTGCAAAGCAACCGGGTTAATGGTCTAGCGATTTTGGAGAAATCTTTGATGAATCTCCTGTGAAACCCGGCATATCCCAGGAAGCTTCTAATCCCCTTGACAGAATCGGGAAGTTGTAGACTACTCATCACCTCTATCTTTGTCTTGTCCACTTCGATGCCCTGCTCTGAATTCCGATGACCCAAAACAATCCCATCTCTGACCATAAAATGGCACTTCTCCCAATTCAACACTAGATGCTTTTCCTCGCAGTGTTGTAACACCCTGCACAAATTAAAAAGACAGACAGAAAACAAGGATCCATAGACAGAAAAATTGTCCATGAAAACCTCCATTATGTCCTCAATCAAGTCGGTGAAGATTGACATCATGCATCGTTGGAATGTCGATGGGGCATTGCACAAGACAAATGTCATCCTGCGGTAAGCAAATGTGCCATAAGGGCATGTGAATGTGGTTTTTTCCTGGTCATCTGGATGAATGAGAATCTGAAAGAAACCAGAATAACCGTCTAGAAAGCAGTAATAGGGGTGGTTAGCCAATCTTTCGAGCATTTGATCAATAAAGGGCAAAGAAAAATGATCTTTACGAGTAGCAGCATTCAATTTCCTATAGTCAATACACATCCTATGCCTTGTAACAGTTCTAGTTGGGATCAACTCATTTTTCTCATTATTAACAACTATCACACCACCCTTCTTTGGCACAACATGGACTGGGCTAACCCAAATACTATCGGAGATAGCATATATAATACCCGCTTCTAGAAGTTTCATTATCTCCTTCTTTACAACATCCTTGAGATTCAGGTTTAACCGTCTTTGATGTTCTATCGAAGTCATCGATTCATCTTCTAGATGTATCCTATGCATGCAAAGATCATGTGAAATTCCTGTGAGATCATCTAGTGAGTAACCTAAAGCTCTACGATACTCTCTAAGCTCACATAGAAGCAAGGCAGTTTCAACTTTGTTCAGCTCAGCATTGATGATCACATGATAAGTAGAATTAGGGCCAAGAAATGCGTACCTTAGCCCAACTGGGAGTGGTTTGCGCTCGATTTTTGGAGCTTTCAGCTCGCTCCACGGGTTAGCAAGAGGCATAGGAGGACTAACTGCCGGAGGTGTCTCTGCAGCTGCTTCCAGGCTTATGTATTCAACCATCTCCTCTATTGTCTGGCTCGAATCCAGCATCTTAGCATACCTCATTGCATCATCACTCATAAACCCGTGTTCACTCTCAGCCCTTGTCAAAACAGTTTCCAACGGGTCATCAACTAAAATCTCTTCAACCACTTCGTCAGAGATCTCTAGCAAGTCATTAATCGAGAACGTCTGACCGTGTAACATATGTTTTTTCAACATTTTGTCCATCTCAAACTTCATGACAATGTCTCCTAGGTGGAGATCTATTCGCCCATTCTTCACATCTATTATGGCTCCTACTGTACACAAGAAAGGTCTTCCAAAAATGAGAGGATCCCTCGGTTCTTCATCTAGTTCTAGAACCACAAAATCTGCATGAACGAATGCATCTCCAACTCGCACATGTAGATCCTCATGAACACCAACATGAAGTTTCACAGAACGATCGGCAAACACTAAGGATATCTTAGTTTGCTTAAACTTAGTGAATCCGAGTCGCTTAGCCACAAAATATGGCATTAGGTTAACGCTGGAACCTAGATCACACAAGGAGAAAGCAAAGGTCATTGCCCCAATCTGCACAGAGAGAACGAACTTCCCTGGATCGCCTAGTCTCTTCGGCATCTTGTTTTGGAGGACATCACTGCAATCTTTAGAAACCATCATGACCCTGTCTTCAGTAGATACTTTACTCGTCACCAAGCTCTTTATATAATTTCTCAACGAAGGTATCATTTGGATTGCGTCGACTAGAGAAAGCTTCACCACGAGATCTTTCAACATTTCCCTACACTTTGCTTCTTCTAGGTCCTTGCGCGATTTCTTTTGACGAGTAGGGTATGGAACCTTCGGAGTGTACCTGTGGCTCTTCTGCAGCGTCTGCATCTGTAGAAACTTTCTCTTTTGGAGTTGTGTCTTCGCCATCCCCCTCTAGATTAATCACGATTTCAGCATCTTTTTCTTTTCGTGTAACAGGTTCTAACGCCTTCCCGCTTCTGAGTGTGATGGCGTTGACGAACTCATTCTTTGGATTCTGCTCTACTTTCCCTGGAAGAACTCCTTGTGGCCTCTTAATCGCTTCGGCAGTTTGAGCGACCTGAGTGTCCAACTTCTTCACATGACTGCATACAGCTTCGTACTTTCCGTTGAGATCGTTGTACATGTTATCAACCTTAACATTGATCTCTTTGGCGGATTGCTGTTGATTGAGCAGGAGCTGTGGCATAAGAGCCTTAAGATCATCATGGGAGTTATCCGTAGAGCTTGCGGTAACTTGGAATGGGGCTGGCTTCGTTGGTTGAAATCCGCCTTGAAACCTGTTATACCCTTGGAAACCTTGGGAAAAACCCGAGGCGCCAGCGTTTTGCACAAACATTTTTTCTTGGGATTGTTGAGCTTGCTGAGGGTAGACTTAATCATGGGGATTCTCGACGTTGGTGCTCCTGTAGGACAGATTCGGGTGGTTCCTATAATTCTAGTTGAAACTTCTGTTCTGCACATACCCCTGTCCGCTAACGTAGTTCACCTCTTGCAGCTCATCGATCTCTTCCCCGGTTAATCATGGAAAGAGAATCACATCTCATGTCTCCTCGCAAGACTATACATCTCTTTGATTTCCCTTTAACAGCAAGTTCACCTTCGCAGTCAGCTTGTCTATCTTCTGTGAGTCCACACCATTGACACGTTACGTCTGTCATACTCTGGACACCGATTTCCAGAACTTGCAGCCAAGTTCTCTATCAATTGGTACGCTCCTTCCTTAGTATTGGTCATGAAATCTCCATTGCTCGCAGCGTTAAGGGTGTTCTTGTAATCCCAGTCAACTCCATCGTAGAAGATGCTTAGAATCTGCTCATCCGAGTACCCATGATGAGGGCACTCTCTGCGGTACTCTTGAAATCTCTCCCAAGCTTCACAAAAGGACTCCCCCGGATGCTGCTGGAAGGCAGCGATTTTGTTCCGAAGCGAGGCCGTCTTGGTCTTGGTGTAGAAGTGATCCAAGAAGGTAGCTCTGCATTCATCCCAAGTAGTCAACGACCCAGCTGGAAGTGACTTGAGCCATCTCAACGCCTTATTTTCCAAAGAGAAAGGGAAGAGTTTTCACTTCAGATAGTCAGCAGGTACCCCATTCGATTTGGTGGTGCTGCAGATCTCTTCGAAATTCTCAATATGATCCATTGGGTGCTCGGCAGGTAGGCCATGGAACACGTGATGTTTCACCAATGCAATCATCTGAGATTTGATCTCATAGTCTTGCCTCGTAATGGCTGGTGGACGGATGGCAGCTCTGCTCTGGTAGAAGGTATGAGGCGTGTCCAAGGGCCCGATAGCGGGTTGTTATTGCTGTGGCAACTGTTGCTGCTGCTGCAACTACTACTGCAACTACTGCTGCAACTGCTGCCCTTGCTCTTGTAGCCTCTAAAGTTCAGCTGCTACAGTGTTCTGTTGGTTGTTGTTTTCGTCGTTCATGGCGACATGGTTTGTCCTTGCTCTTCTGCTCGTACGATCTAACCTTGCTAGCTCTTGGTTGTCGAGCTCAAGAAGGTTCTCGGAGCCCTTGCTTCTGGTGACTCTACCCAGCTTTTGGTTAGTCACCTGAAACATGCAAGAGAGTAAATTAAAATAAGTTAGTAAATCTTAGCCAAAATTTCAAATTCAGAATTGAAGGTAACGCTACTGGTCCCCGGCAACGGCGCCAAATTGATTTAAGTGTTTTCACTCAGTCAATTAATACTAAAGTTCACACTACCAGAATCATAACGGTTGTCAATGCAGTACTTTAGGATCAAATCTACAGAGACCAAATGTACACTACAATTCTCGCAATTATGAAACTAAGCTAAGACAAGAATATGGTTGGTTTTGGAAAAGTAACGAATGCAATTAAAACGATGTAAATTCAATAAGGGAAAAGCGTTAGGTCAAGAGTTTATTCTCAGGAATCTGGAGATCACGAATCAGACAACTATTCAGGGAATAATTAAACACAAGTTTCAAACTCAAACATGAATATTAACCAATCCACTTTCGTGCTCATGGTTACTAAACCTAGCACCCTAATCCACCTCCGTGCTCATAGAATTCTAGATCATCTTTAACGAGCATGTTCAATATGTTCACGAATTGCCTTAATACACTTCCGCGCTATTAGGAAAATTCGCTCGCTTATGTTCTTTCTAGCAACCTAATACACTTCCGCGCTCTTAGACTAAGCCCTAGTTCATAGACCTAACGGTCAGCTCAAGCCTAAGCAATAAACACAACAATAAGCAAAAACCACAAAAGATAAATCCATATTTGTATCTAATTCAATGATTTATAGATCCCCTTGAAACCCTAAACCTAACTAATGAACTACTCAGACATGGAAACATAGAACAAGCAAAGAGATGAAGAAGACATAGTATAGATTAAGAGAGAAAGGGTTTAGAATTCTTCTCAATAGATGCCAAAATTCTTCTCCGAAGCTTACAATGATCAAGAGCAAGAAGTCTGAATAGAACAAGCGAATAAAAGTTGTCTGTGAAAAAGTGGTATCAAGCGGTATCAAGCGGTGTCAAGCCGTCAAAGAGGCTAAAAATAGAGTATATATAGGTCTAGGTCGAATTAGGTCAAAATAGAGAGTTTCCAGAGAAAAATAGGAAAAACAGAAGTTTCCTTTTTCTTCTCGTCGGGCTGCATCGACCGATGCACTCCTTGTATCGGTCGATGGCTGTTTCTCTAGGCGTCATGCATCGATCGACGCACTCCTTGCATCGATCGATTGCCGATCCTCTGGATGTGTGGCAACGATCGATGCTGAACTCTCGGGTAGGGGTTGCATCGACCGGCTCCATCGACCGGCCTCATTCTGCATCGGTCGATGCACCCCTTGCATCGACCGGTTATGTTCTTTTCTTTACGGTTTCATGCGTTTTTGCCCTCGTAACTCCAATTTCTTCCTTAAACGCCTTTTTACCTGAGATATCTAAATAAATGACTAAAAGACTCTAAAAACAGACTTCGATTCGATAAAACATTTAAAAGAAACACCAAAACATACATTAGAAAACGGTAAAAACCAAGTATATCATAAATCCAAAGGGAAGGCTTCCATCCGAGTCGATCTTCTAGACACATATTCTCGATGCTTTGATGCTTGATTCTATCAGCCACTTTATATCGGTCAAGTGGCCGAGAAAATGGTGTGGCAGGAGCAAATTCTTTGAAACTTCATTTGATGATTATATCGGCCACTTATATCGGTCAAGTGGCCGATAGAATGGCTTGACAGTCTCTCCTTCATGTTTTTCTTGCCTTTCTAGCCCAAATTCCCTTCCATGATGGTTACCCACACTCCTCTAACTTCTCTAACTCCAAGAACACCTGAAAATGGTTTAAACAAGCCAAAAGAGTGCAAAGACAACCTAGGACATCTAAAATGCAATGAGACTCAATTGGACCCTAAATGCATGAAAACATCTCAAAACTATACAAAGTGAGATTAAAACATATGAAAACAAAGCCTTAAAAACATGTAAAATATGGTGTTATCAAATTGGTAGATGTTCCATAACATCAAAGAAGGAATGCGGAAATATTTTCTCCAAATTGCAAAGGATTACGGGTATATTATTCGCAAGGTTGCGGATATCGTCTGCTGTAAGAGAGCGCGAGCATATATCTTGAAAAATGCACCAATCCCTGTATAATATGCATAACAAATGAATAAATAAGTAATAAAATATGCACAAAATAATTGTATAAAGTATTAAAAATATATATATATATATATATATAATGATTGTACCTGCAATTGCTTCGTGGACATTACGTGGTAGATGACAGGCAAAGGCAAATGGAAGGAGGCGCTGCATCACAACATGGCAATCATGATTCTTCATCCCAGAAAACTTCCCTTCTCCATGATCAACGTAGTTACGAAGGTTAGATGCGTATCCATCCGGGAATCTAACACTATCAGAAATCCAGTTAAATAACTCGGCCTTTGAAGGTTCATCCAACCAAAAAGCCGGGACCAGAGGCTTCCCATTCGCCGTCACATTTAGTGCTTTACGATAACAAATGTCTGGCAAGTCCAATCTAGACTTCAGATTGTCCTTCGTCTTCCCTTGGACATTGAGAGTGGTGTTCATAATGTTGTCGAAAAAATTCTTCTCAATGTGGATGACATCTAGATTATGCCTCAAAAGATGATCTTTCCAATAAGGCAAATCCCATAAAATACTCCTCTTGTGCCAATTATGTACGTTGCCACAACCATCAACAAGATGATGCCTGTTACCACCACAATCAACAGTCCTCTCTGCACCAAAATCTCTGAACTGAGTCAACAAATACTGTCCATATAACTTAGGAGATGGACCATCAAATACTCGACGTTCTTGATAAGCTCAAAATTAATACCCTAAAAGTACTAAAGCTGTAGCTACAGTATAGTAGGGATCGAATCCACAGAGACTCAAGAATCACACAATAGATTAATTAGTTTCGAATTAAGCTAAGTAAATCAATGAAAAGGAAATAACAATGCAAATTAAACTGTTGTAAATTCAATGGAGGAGAGATAGGTTCATGGTATTTCTCAGGAAATCAGAGAATGCAGATAAACTAATCAGTCAGGATTCAGGTTATGCACGGTTCTTGAACTCAAATCACTAAGCTATAATTAACCAACTGTTGTTGCGAGAATTATCTAAGTCTAAATCCTAGAATCTCAAATCTCTTTGCAAATCCTAAAGATCTAAACCAATTTTAAAGTTCAGGTTTGACATGTTCACAAAACAACTAAACCAAATTTCTTTGCGGATAGCTATTTTGCTCACCCTAAGTTCTGTCAGATTATCAATTGCACTGTCGTGCCTAATCGATTAACCTAGGATCTAAGTTCCAGATTCGTCAACCTAGAATTAGCTTTGAGAACAACCTATGGTGAAGAACTAATTCAGATTATGAATTCTAACTAATCAATTACCAGCACACAATGAAATCCTTTATGAGAAAACCCTAAACCTAAAGTGGATCTACTCAGACATGACTAATGGAACAGAAATCATAGATGAATAGAATTGCATAGAAGAAATCAATAAGAAAAAAAGGGTTCAGAATTGTCTCTCCAAAAACACTGGAGCAAATCTCTCTAAAAGTATAAAGAATAAAAAAATAAAGCTTAGCCAACAAAAATGGCTGAAAAACCTAATTATAATGCTAAAACACGTTTTGGGGCTTCTTGTAAATATTAAAGTCTTCTGGACCAAATTGAAAACTCTCCAGACTTGTAAAAAGTCGCGTTTCCTGTTTTCCTACAGTCGGTATCGACCGACACCAATAGTGGTATCGATCGACACTGGTCACTGCTTCTTCTGCTCGCCAGACTGGACTGTCTTCACGAAAACTGACATAACTTTTGATCGCACCGTTGGAATGGCCTCAAACCACTTCCAAATGAAAGCTAATCCATTGATCTGTCTTGTATCAAAATTTGAGCTCAATCCATCGGTGGGAAGTGCTTCAACGAATGCCAAAATTCTGACGTATCTGCATGATTCTGCATCTTCATATGCTCATTTTCACCCAAAACGGCTCATTTCTCCCAAAGTCACCGAAAACCTGAAAAGACTCTAAAAGACTCCAAAAACACTAGAAAGACTCAAAATACAAGACCTATATCATGGTCAAAAAGGGGTAAAAACCATGATATATCAGTTCTTCCTAAACAATGTGGTGCTCCGACGATAAGGATGCTCGCTTGGTAGAAATCGCCTATGACAATCAAACCAAGACGTTTTTCGTCCGTGCTTCAATTGGAACGCATCTGTGTTATCTTGACAGTACGGGCATGATAACCTTCCATGCGTTGTCCATCCGGATAACATGCCATATGTTGGAAAATCGCTAATGGTCCACATAAGTACCGACTGCATGACAAAATTCTACTGACAAAAAAATCAAACGGCTCAACACCTTGCTCCCATAACATTTGCAGCTCATAAATCAATGGCTGCAAAAACACATCAAGTGATCTCTTCGGATGCTCTGGTCCAGGAATGAGAATGCTAAGGAACAAGACCTCTCGTCTCATGCACAAAGATGGCGGAAAATTGTAAGGTGTTACAATTACTGGCCACAAAGAATATTGTATGCCATGCTTCCCAAAATGGTTAAACCATCGGTACATAATCCAAGGTATACGTTCCTCGCCTCATACGCAAAATTGGGATACATTGACTGAAAATGTTTCCATGCTCCTACATCTGAGGGATGAGCGATTTCTCCATTCGTTGTATGCTCTGCATGCCATCTCATTGCTCCTGATGTGCGCTCTGATTGATATAACCTCTTCAATCTCTCTGTTAACGGCAAATACCACATCCGTTTATATGGGACTGACACTCTTCAACATGTTTCCTTATACCGAGGTTTGCGACAAAAATGGCATGTCGAATGGTCTGCGTCCTCTCTCCAATAGATCATACAGTTGTCGATGCATACATCTATCATCTGATACGACAATCCTAGCCCAGCAACAAGTTTCTGTATCTCATAGTATGATGCCGATGCAAGATTATCTTCTGGCAAAATGTCTTTCACAAAATCAGCGATTGCATCCACACACTCCTCACTCAAATTGAAATCCGTCTTTATACCCATCATCTTAGTTGCAGCTGATAAAGGGGAATGTCCACCTCTACACCCATCATATAACGGATTTTTAGCAGCGTCTAACATATCAAAAAATCTTCGAGCTTCTAAGTTAGGTTCTTCTCATCTATCTCCATACTCAGCAACCGATGGTATACTTTCACGAAATGCATCGTTCACCATCTGAACATGACCTACAGTTTCTACTTCCATTGCAAATTCTTCTAAGCTAGCACTATCCACAATATATTGTTCACTAGTACTAGCATAATCCACCATTGTATCATTTTCTCCATGATAATACCAAATCTTGTATCCCGGCACAAACCCATTACAATACAAGTGTGACCATACTTCATCTATCATGATTAATCTAGGATTCCGACAATTGGTACAAGGGCAATAGATTTTACCCGTTTTTTTTTCCTTTCTTCTGCGTACCCGCAAATACCATGAATTCCTAGAGACCTTGTTTGTTTTTCTCCGTAATGAGGCCCGTCTCCTAAATTTGATAAGGCTTGTCCATCCATGATCGAAAATAATTATAAGGATCTGAAGAAGACATTTTGGTAAGGTTGTAGATGAGAGTTTTTTTTGTGTGGTAATTGTAGTGAATGAGAGGGCTGGAGATGTTTTATAGGGAAATTGTGCCCGATTTCCGACGGATTTCCGACGGACCTGACAATATTCAAACGGCTATATTATTTCAAACGGCTATAAGATCCGTCTAAAACTCGTCGGAAATATAGCGACGGACGAATGTCGTCGGAACGCCATCAGAATTGTCCGACGGATTACCGATGGGTACTTTTTCTAACGGAATTCTGACGGATGTTACTTTCATCCAAACCCCGTCGGAAAATACCGACGGATTTATGTCCGTCGGAAATGGCCATGTTTTCTTGTAGTGATAGAGCGCTTATTAAAACGCTATCGTATCGTTAGATAGCGTTTTTTCGGTGCTAAGAATACCCGTTTTTCTTGTAGTGTTGCACTATTTGTTGCTTACTTGATTGCCAACAAAACACAGCAGATCCAAGTGTAAAAACGTACCCATACGTGCTCTTTTTATCTTCATTTGAGCCACCGCAATCGCTGTCCGAGTAACCGAATAACTCCGATTTGTTGACCCTTGTAAACTGAACTCCAAATTGAGATGTGCCTTTGACATACCTTAAAACTCTCTTGGCCTCTTGGTAGTGCTTTGTGATTGGTGTAGACACGTACCGTGAGAGATAAGAGCTTGCAAACATTAAATTTGGCCTTGATGCACACAGATAAAGCAAGCCACCAACTATACTTCGGTACTTTGTCGTTTCACCATATTCTTCATCATCCTCGAGGTTCTTCTCGTGTGGTGCAAGTGGAGTGCTCACACTCTTCACCCATGGCATTTCGCCATTCTTTGATCTCACAAGCTTCATCATACAATTGTGGTTCCTCCGACGCAAGAAAACACGCTTCAATTATTTGAGCCGTTTCTTCAAACTCCACTCTTGGGGCTATTTGCAAAATTTCACTCATGGACTTGTATTTTTTTGGTGGCTCCGAAGTCTCTCCTTCTTCATTGTTATCACCATCATTTAGTTGAAAGTGAATAGGGCTGGAAATTCCTTGAACTTGTTCCGTTTGTGGCTCTTGATTTTTTATGGGCAAGACGAAATTCTTTTTGACTTCTTCGTGTCTTTCCCAATCCCATTTTCTTCCTTCTTCTAATGCCACGTCCCTTGATATCTCCACTTTAATATTTTGTAAGATGAGCACTTTGTAGGCCTTTTGATTGGCTACTATAACCAATGAAAATTCCACGTTTGGCTTTCTCATCTAATTTGCTTCTCTTCTCATCGGGCACATGTACAAAGCATAAGCTTCCAAAGATCTTCAAGTGTCCAACTGTCGGTTTATGCCCACTCCACTTCTCAATACGTGTGATGTCATCCTCAATTGCCTTTGTGGGTAAGCGATTTTGCAAATACGCCGATGTATACACAGCTTATGCCCATAGTTTATGTGGTAATCCTTGATCTGTAATTGATATCAGTGTATTTTACCACTTCGAGTCTCATATTTTCTTTCGTTTTTTTTGTGTTTCGTATAGTTTCTATTACGTATCTATTACATTTAGGTCCAAATCGAGTCACATTGCATTTAGGATGTCCTAGGTCGTTTTTGTGTTCTTTTTGGCTTGCTGAAGCCGTTCTCAGGTGTTCGGAACTGATTTGGATGAGCGTAAACGGAAGGAGACGATCGAAGCTCGACGAGGAACCGCAAGGATCGAAGGAGGAACGAGGGGACCGTAATTTACAAGTGCGATCGGTTATAACCGATCGATGAAAACGATCCCACGACAAATGCACAGACGATCGGTTACTAACCGATCGATATAACCGATGGCCGGAAAAATACACAGGCGATCGGTTATAACCGATCGCCATAACCGATCAAGAATGGCTGCGGATTTTTAGCTTGACTTTGGGGTCCAAACCTTTTTGTAATATATTGTAGACTTATTGTGCTTTCTTAGCAACTACACACTGACGAAAAACTCTGTTTCTTTTCACTGTTCTAGAGCTCTTATCTTCTCCTCTCTTGTATTTGTATGAAAGATTCAAGATCCACTCCACCTTAGTGAAGATTTTCTCACTTTTCTTCTACCAATCTTCTTATTTTAGCTATGTCTTGCTTTTGTTCGGTTTTGTTTTGTGATTTAGTTATGAGTGAGTAGTTTTATTATGGATTGTGGGAATGGTTGATTTAGAGGGATAGATGATGATCTCTTGATGTTTAGAACAAGATTAAAGAAGTTCTCATGTTTAGAAGTGGTCTTAAGGCTAGGGTTGAACTAGCTACTCAATTTCTAGAACATAGATAAATTACACTTGAGAGAGGTTAGTAATTGTCTAGAAGATTTCTAATCATGTTTTTGATGCTTAGCAAGATGAGAATCATGACTAAGGATCATTAATTGGCTAAAGAGGATTTGTGTTTTATGCTTGTTGATAATTTTGTAGCAATTGAGAGATTAGCTAATTTGAATTATCAATGAAGGGTTTAGCATCATGAGAATGAGTTAAACTACTTATATGTGTCCTTTGCCATAGAATTCAGCTCATTGAGTGATTAGAAACATCATTAGTGAGTCATCGAATACTCATAATCGAATACCGTTCCCTACGATCCATACATTTATCTTCGTGTTTAAAATCGATTTAGTGTCTTGATTTCTTTAAATCTGTGCTTCTTGACTAGCTTGTAATCATTTTAATTGTTCCGTATGATTTTATTTTCTGTCCTTTATTTTTAGTTTTTACCGTAATTAGTTCTTAGAACGAAAACCAACAAAAATTGTTTAGCTTAGCTTAAGTAGTTTCTTGTATTCTTACTGTGCTGTTCTTTCTCTCCGTGGATTCGATCCCTAAGTACTCAACGATAAACCGTTATGATTGCGGTAGTCTACACATTAGGGTAATTGATGTGTTGAAAAACGACTAATCAATTTGGCGCCGTTGTTGCATATCTCACTTGCGCATCGTCTAGAGTCCGACTCGCATAATAGATCACATGGAGCTTTTTATCTTTCTTTTGTCCTAGTACGGCCCCAACAGCGTAATCACTTGCATCTCACATCACTTCAAATGGCAAACTCCAATCCGGTGGCTGCACAATGGGGGCACTCACCAAGGCGTTTTTCAACTTCACAAAAGCTTCATGGCAATCGTCATCAAAGATAAAATCGACGTCCTTGCATAAGAGCCTCGTGAGTGGCCTTGCAATTCTTGAGAAATCTTTTATGAACCTCCTATAGAACCCAGCATGCCCCAAGAAGCTTAGGATTCCCTTGACTGTTGACGGAGGTTCCAAAGTCACCATAACTTCTATCTTCGCCTTGTCGACCTCG
>PKMM01023113.1:0-11252 GCA_002933915.1 Eutrema heterophyllum | reverse complement strand
GAGAGTAGTATGGTGGAGGTGGTGGTGAACTGTAGACGTATGGTGGTGGTGGAGGAGACTTGTATTCTACATTTGGAGAAGGAGAGTAGTATGGTGGAGGTGGTGGTGAACTGTAGAGGTATGGTGGTGGTGGAGACTTATAGTCTACCTTAGGAGAAGGAGAGTAGTATGGTGGAGGTGGTGGTGAACTGTAGACGTAGGGTGGTGATGGAGAGTTATAGTCTACCTTTGGAGAAGGAGAGTAGTATGGTGGAGGTGGTGGGGAGCTGTAGACGTATGGTGGTGGTGGAGACTTGTAGTCTACCTTTGGAGAAGGAGAGTAGTAAGGTGGAGGTGGTGGAGAGCTATATACATATGGTGGAGGTGGAGATTTGTAATATACTTTAGGAGAAGGTGAGTAGTACGGTGGGGGCGGTGGAGAATTGTGAACGTATGGTTTAAGATGTGGCGTGTACTTAGGGCCTTGTCTTCTATATTCTGGTGGTGGAGGTGGTGATGCCGAGTAGGATGGGGAATACTTTTTGGGTGGATATGGTGATTTATGTTTATGGACCAGGGAATTGTATTGTGGAGTTAGAGGGGATGAGTAAGGGTAAGCTGCAGCTGCGATGGCACTAAAGACTACAACAAAAACCATGCAATGCCCTAACCCCATCATTCTTGAGGATCTCATCCTACCCATAGCTGCTCTCTTTAGTTTTTTGTTTTGTTTTTGGTTATGATATAGTTCAACATGAAAGCCATTTATATAAGCACTTTTTGTGTAAATATTATATTCCCTACTTGGGTTCGTGTGTGGCACTTTCAAACACAATTAGAAGACGTGCTAAGTTGTTTGTTTGAAAAAATAATGGTTTGTGGGGAATCTTAAATGTAACAGATTTTCATGCAACGTTCAATAACTTTGATATGTTTTCTTATTATTTTACTTGATTTATAACGACACAATTAACTAAAAGGAACAAAATAAACCTTTTATTGATGATTATTTTAGGCACAAAGAAGATATTTGATTCATAACATTAATGTGATGAAACTGGAATTTATTTGAGTTATCATAAGAAATCATTATTTTCTATAAAATTAGTGGGTGATCCGTGATTCACGCAATATTATATATTGTGATAAAGTTTAAAAAAAACTCGGCAATATATTTAGTTTTTAACGGTTTTATAAGTACTTAATAAAAAAAATTATAGTAAAACATATAATATACAATTATATCCATCAAAACCTTGAAATATATTTTGGATTCGTAAAACCTTAATACATATGTAGATATCCAAATTTGAATATTTATACTCACATATCAAGTTTTGGATAGTTCCATATCTAATCTTGATCCGAGCAATTAATTTTGGATCCAGAGATACCGTATTGAATATTGTAATTAAACAAACGGGATCAACCAAACGAGGGAGCAATAATTTTTAGATGGGGAGGCGCAATTACCATTTGGTTGCAGTAGACATGCCTTGTCTTGATGGATGAAACACGCCATAAAAGCTACTCGACCACGTCAAAGTTTTCAATGTCAAATCACATCCGCCAAAACCACCCAGAAATTGTCACATGATGCTCACAGCTAAGCACAACCTAACCTAACCCAACCAGCTAGAAATTTCCTTCAATTTGGAAACTCTTGAATTTTGCATAATGGAGAGGGATAAAACTATCAAAGGATTCAAAACGTATGTTAAAGAACAATCCATACTTATACTTTGTCTTCTTAATTTTGAATCGGATGTCCATTCATTCGACATTGATCTCCTTCCATAATTGTCAGATTTGTTCTAATATGCACTCTCTCTCTCTCTCTCATCAACACTTTCTCTATGTTCATCAACGCAAAAAATTGAACCATGATGGACCACATTTTGTCCTAGTTGAAATTAACATGCACTTTCTTCCATCCATTTTTTGTTTTCGACTAGTCTCGTGGTTCTAATTCGAACATTGAAAAAATATTCATGAAACTTTTCGAATTCGCCTGCTCAAAGATTGGCTTGAACATGTTTTTTTTTGTTTTTTTTTAGGTACTTGAAACGGTGAATCGAGGAGGAATATATTTTTGAGTTTAATTGATGGTGGTGTAAGTTTTAACCCTAAAAATACTGCAAGTGCACATAGATGTGTCCTACTACTTAGGAGTCAAATCCACTGGAGACTGAGAGACTGCAATTCAAAGTCGTTGCCATATTTGAAAAGTATTCATTCTTGGCTCCACTACAGACCAATTTTCCAGGGGAAATTTTTTTAATGATGTGGTCTTTGCTTCTCTTATCAGTGTTCCGAGCCTGCAAATGTATGGCTTTAAGATCTAGCTTGTAGTCCAAGTTCATTGTTGAAACTATGTTTTGAAAAGTGGGAACGATCCTAGAAGAATGCTTGATGAGGTCCACTGGATTACTCCCTTCCAATACTTGATATGTCTTTCTCCTTTCGCTAGCGATCAAATCCAATAGTTTCGACACGTAATCTAGGGTTTTGTAGCCCAGAACAATTGTGATAGATTCTGTGTTAAAATTTGGCAAAAGGAAATAGAACAATTAGAAAAGGTGTATCTTGTATAAAAAGATTTGAGAATTGGAGATGGAAAGAGATATGTAAATCAGTGCTTCTAAAAGAAAGCCATTTCGTTCTCTCGCTTCTCTTATCAAGAGATTTTTAGATCCGTGAGAGCCTGATAAATAGATTGAACATATATGCCAAATTCGTTAAACATAGACCTCAAATTATTTTCATTCCAACCATCATTGGTGTATTAATCGTACCACTGAAAAAAAAACTACTCAAATATGCAACTAATGAACCGAAAGCCTAATGGAAATTGCCCAAGCCTAATGAAAACTGCCTTATTAAGCCTATTAATAGAAATTACCTATGCTCGTATAGCGAAAGGTACATACAGTAAAACCTCTAAAAATCAATAATGTCGGGACTTTGAAATTTAATATTTTATAGAGATGTCAATGAATCGATAAATTAATATTTATTAATTTATAGAGAAATATTGTTTTTAGTCAAAATCTTCAAAAATTGTTCTTCAAATGATACTATACTAAGGAATATAAGATGAGTTTAATTGTTAAAATGAACTTGAGATTATGATTAAAAATCTGAGATGTCGCAACAAAATGTGTGTTATTAGCCTACTGGATTATCCATTGTAAAAATAATATATGCTAAAACTTCAAAATTTAGAAAACAATTTGCTTACTAATATTGATGATGAAGTTAAAGACAAAACTGCGATATTTTGGAAAGTACGATTCTTTGGAAAGTACTTACACATAAGTTTTAGCAAGTACTTTGGAAAGTACTTACACATAAGTTTTAGCAAATACTTTGGAAAGTACTTACACATAAGAAAATAATTATCGCACCTAAAAAACTTTACAATTTTTGGATGCATATAAAGGAAAACAACACTATAAGATAAATTTTAAGAAAAAAACACATAACACTAAATTGCACGAGTTTATGTAATTATTAATTTATGATATGATTGGGACCATATATTTACATAGATGTTTCTAAAATATTAGTATCTTATCAACTTTTGCTAATTCTTACACTCGCCCGACTCAAGACTGGGAAACTTTATTATTTTATGATATTTATTAATTTATCGAATATTAATTTATTGAGGTTTTACCGTACTTCAAATTTCCACTTAGTTCGAACAACATCAAACAATAGGTGCACTTAAAAAGTAGCCAAATTTATTAGTCTGATAAAATCATGAAAATATAGTAAAAAACGAACCGACAACAGACGAATCAAAAGACAAAATCATGGAAATAAATAATCGCAATCATGTTACTTATTAACAAAACAATTTTAAAATCAATAGTAGGGTGCCTTGTAGACGTATGGTGGTGGTGGAGACTTGTAGTCTACCTTAGGAGAAGGAGAGTAGTATGGTGGAGGTGGAGGGGAGCTGTAGACGTATGGTGGTGGTAGATACTTGTAATCCACCTTTGGAGAAGGAGAGTAGTATGGTGGAGGAGGTGCAGAATTGTAGACGTATGGTGGTGGTGGAGACTTGTAGTCTACCTTAGGAGAAGGAGAGTAGTATGGTGGAGGTGGTGGTGAACTGTAAACGTATGGTGGAGGTGGAGACTTGTAGTCCACCTTTGGAGAAGGAGAGTAGTATGGTGGAGGTGGAGGGGAGTTGTAGACGTATGGTGGAGGTGGTGGGGAGCTGTAGACGTATGGTGGTGGTGGAGACTTGTAGTCCACATTTGGAGAAGGAGAGTAGTATGGTGGAGGTGGAGGGGAACTGTACACGTATGATGGTGGTGGAGATTTGTAGTCCACCTTTGGATAAGGAGAGTAGTATGGTGGAGGAGGTGGAGAACTGTAGACGTATGGTGGTGGTGGAGACTCGTAGTCTACCGTAGGAGAAGGAGAGTAGTATGGTGGAGGTGGTGGTGAAGTATAGACGTATGGTGGTGGAGGAGACTTGTAGTCTACCTTTGGGGAAGGAGAATAGTATGGTGGAGGTGGTGAGGAGTTGTAGACGTATGGTGGTGGTGGAGACTTGTAGTGTACCTTAGGAGAAGGAGAGTAGTTTGGTGGAGGTGGTGGTGAACTGTAGACATATGGTGGTGGAGATTTGTAGTTTACCTTAGGAGAAGGAGAGTAGTATAATGGAGGTGGTGGTGAAGTATAGACGTATGGTGGTGGAGGAGACTTGTATTCTACCTTAGGAGAAGGAGAGTAGTATGGTGTAGGTGGTGGTGAACTATAGACGTATGGTGGTGGTGGAGACTTGTAGTCTACCTTAGGAGAAGGAGAGTAGTATGGTGGAGGTGGTGGTGAACTATAGACGTATGGTGGTGGTGGAGACTTGTAGTCTACCTTAGGAGAAGAAGAGTAGAATTGTGGAGGTGGTGGTGAACTGTAGACGTATGGTGGCGGTGGAGACTTGTAGTCTACCTTTGGAGAAGGAGAATAGTATGGTGGAGGTGGTGGGGAGCTGTAGACGTATGGTGGTGGTGGAGATTTGTAGTCTACCTTAGGAGAAGGAGAGTAGTATGGTGGAGGTGGTGGTGAACTGTAAACATATGGTGGTGGTGGAGATTTGTAGTTTACCTTAGGAGAAGGAGAGTAGTATGGTGGAGGTGGTGGTGAAGTATAGACGTATGGTGGTGGAGGAGACTTGTATTCTACCTTAGGAGAAGGAGAGTAGTATGGTGGAGGTGGTGGTGAACTGTAAACATATGGTGGTGGTGGAGATTTGTAGTTTACCTTAGGAGAAGGAGAGTAGTATGGTGGAGGTGGTGGTGAAGTATAGACGTATGGTGGTGGAGGAGACTTGTATTCTACCTTAGGAGAAGGAGAGTAGTATGGTGGAGGTGGTGGTGAACTGTAGATGTATGGTGGTGGTGGAGACTTGTAGTCTACCTTTGGGGAAGGAGAATAGTATTGTGGAGGTGGTGGAGAGCTATAAACGTATGGTGGAGGTGGAGATTTGTAATCTATTTTAGGAGATGGTGAGTAGTACGGTGGAGGTGGTGGAGAATTGTGAACGTATGGTTTAACATGTGGCGTGTACTTAGGGCCTTGTCTACTATATTCTAGTGGTGGAGGTGGTGATGCCGAGTAGGATGGGGAATACTTTTTGGGTGGATATGGTGATTTGTGTTTATGGACCGGGGAATTGTATTGTGGAGTTAGAGGGGATGAGTAAGGGTAAGCTGCAGCCGCGATGGCACTAAAGACCACAACATAAACCATGCAATGCCCTAACCCCATCATTCTTGAGGATCTCATCCTACCCATAGCTGCTCTCTTTAGTTTTTTGTTTTGTTTTTGGTTATGATAAAGTTCAACATGAATGTTCCTTTTATAAGCACTTTTTGTGTAAATATATATTATCTTCCCTACTTGGGTTCGTGTGTGGCACTTTCAAACACAATTAGAAGACGTGCTAAGTTGTTTGTTTGAAAAAATAATGGTTTGTGGGGAATCTGAGATGTAACAGATTTTCCTGCAACGTTCAATAACTTTGATGTGTTTTCTTATTATTTTACTTGATTTATAACGACACAATTAAATAAAAGGAACAAAATAAACCTTTTATTGATGATTATATTAGGCACAAAGAATATATTTGTTTCATAACATTAATGTGATGAAAGCAAAATTTATTTGAGTTATCATAACGAATCAAAATTTTTATAAAATTATTGGGTGATATATCCCCCCTTCGCGCAATATTTTATATTGTGATAAAGTTTGAATAAACCTTGGCAATATATTTAGCTTTTAACGGTTTTATATGTAATTAATAAAAAAAATTATAGTAAAACATATAATACATACAATTATATCCATCAAAACCTTAAAATATATTTTGGAATCGTAAAACCTTAATACATCTGTAGATATCCAAATTTTGAATATTTATACTCACATACCAAGTTTTGGATAGTTCCATATGTAATCTTGATCGGAGCAATTAATTATGGATCTAGAGAAACCGTATTGAATATTGTAATTAAACAAACGCGTTCAACCAAGCGAGGGAGCAAGAATTTTTAGATGGGGAGGCGCCATTACCATTTGGTTGCAGTAGACATGCCTTGCCTCAATGGAAGAGACACGCCATAAAAGCTATTCGACCTCCTCAAAGTTTTCAATGTCAAATTACGTACATCCGCCAAAAACACCCAGCAACTGTCACATGATGCTCACAGCTAAACACAACCTAACCTAACCCAACCAGCCAGAAATTTCCTTCAATTTGGAAACTCTTGAATTTCGCATAATGGAGAGAGATAAAACTATCAAATGATTCAAAACGTATGTTAGAGAACAATCCATACTTATATTTTGAGTCGATGTCCAGACATTGATCTCCTTCCTTATATTTCGAGTTTAATTGGTGGGGGTGTAAGTTTTAACACTAAAAATACTGCAACTGCACGAAGATGTATTCTACTACTTAGGAGTCAAATCCACTGGAGACTGAGAGACTGCAATTCAAACTCATAGCCATATATATTTAAAAAGTATCCACTCTTGGCTCCACTACAGACTAATTTTTCCGGGGGAAAAAAATTAATGATCTGGTCTTTGTTTCTCTTATTCTCATGATCATAAGAGCAAAACGCTTAAGATTATATTCAGTTTTCTGAGCTTGCAAATGTATGGCTTTAAGATCTAGCTTGTAGTCCAAGTTCATCGTTGAAACTATGTTTTGAAGAGTGGAAACGATCCTAGAAGAATCCAATAGTTTCGATACGAAATCTAGGGTGTTGTAGCCCATAACGATTGGGATAGATTCCGTGGTAAAATTTGGCAAAAGGAAATAGCACAATTAGAACAGGTGAATCTTTTATAAAAAGATTTGAGAATTGGAGATGGAAAGAGATTTATAAATCGGTGCTTCTAAAAGAAAGTCAATTCCTTCTCTCGCTTCTCTTATCAAGAGATTTTTAGATCCGTGAGAGCATGATAAATAGATTGAACATATATGCCAAATTCGGTAAGCATAGACCTCAAATTATTTTTATTCCAACCTTCATTGGTGTATTAATCGTACCACTGGAAAAAAAACTACTCGAATATGCAACTAATGAGCCTAATGGAATTGCCTAAGCCTAATGAAAATTGCCTTATTAAGCCTATTAATGGAAATTATCTATGCTCGTATAGCGAAAGGTACATACTTCAAATTTCCACTTAGTTCGAACAACATCAAACATTAATAGGTGCACTTAAAAAGTAGCCAAAATTTAGTCCGATAAAATCATGAAAAGATAGAAAAAAAAGAACTGACAACAGGAATCAAAATACAAAATCATGGAAATAAATAATCGCAATAATGTTACTTGTTAACGAAACAATTTTAAAATCAATAGTAGGGTGTCTTGTGGACGTATGGTGGTGGTGGAGACTTGTAGTCTACCTTAGGAGAAGGAGAATAGTATGGTGGGGAGCTGTAGACGTATGGTGGTGATGGAGACTTGTAGTATACATTAAGAGAAGGAGAATAGTATGGTGGTGGTGGTGGTGAACTATAGACGTATGGTGGTGGTGGAGACTTGTAGTCTACCTTTGGAGAAGGAGAATTGTATGTTGGAGGTGGTGGGGAGCTGTAGACGTGTGATGGAGGTGGAGACTTGTAGTCCACTTTTGGAGAAGGAGAGTAGTAAGGTGGAGGTGGAGGGGAGCTGTAAACGTATGGTGGAGGTGGAGACTTGTAGTACACCTTTGGAGAAGGAGAGTAGTATGGTGGAGGTGGTAGTGAACTGTAGACATATGGTGGTGGGGGAGATTTGTAGTTTACCTTAGGAGAAGGAGAGTAGTATGGTGGAGGTGGTGGTGAAGTATAGACGTATGGTGGTGGAGGAGACTTGTATTCTACCTTAGGAGAAGGAGAGTAGTATGGTAGACGTGGTGGTGAACTATAGACGTATGGTGGTGGTGGAGACTTGTAGTCTACTTTTGGAAAAGGAGAGTAGTATGGTGGAGGTGGTGGGGAGCTGTAAACGTATGCTGGTGGTGGAGACTTGTAGTCAACCTTAAGAGAAGAAGAATAGTATGGTGGAGGTGGTGGTGAACTGTAGATATATGGTGGTGGTGGAGATTTGTAGTTTACCTTAGGAGAAGGAGAGTAGTATGGTGGAGGTGGTGGTGAAGTATAGACGTATGGTGGTGGAGGAGACTTGTATTCTACCTTAGGAGAAGGAGAGTAGTATGGTGGAGGTGGTGGTGAAGTATAGACGTATGGTGGTGGAGGAGACTTGTATTCTACCTTGGAAGAAGGAGAGTAGTATGGTGGAGGTGGTGGTGAACTGTAGACATATGGTGGTGATGGAGATTTGTAGTTTACCTTAGGAGAAAGAGAGTAGTATGGTGGAGGTTGTTGGGCCCGGATTCCGCATTCTAGGTCCAGCCTGAGTAAACGGGCTCGACAAGGAAGGCTCGGCCCACGACGAGGTAACTTGAGCCTGGTTACGAGCTGAGGCAAGCGAGGTCTCAAAGAAGAGCAAGCTGACAAGCTGGAAGAACCGAGCACGAGGAAAGAAAGCGAGCTCACTGGAGATTGGAGCATGCACTTGACCAAATCCAAACCTGGTCAAACGTATTAATTCCAAGTTAAACACAAAAGATCACGAGTTTAATTCTGTATTTAATGTGTATATTGATTAGGCAACGTTTTTCAGCTGGTATAAGTTCGAAACACCAGCCTCATTGTAAAACACCAAATTCTTGGCTAAAATAATACTATACAGTTTTTCTCTCAATTTTCTCTAAAGTTCTCCTAAGCATATTTAACCTAAATCAAGCCAAGGATTGAGGTTGTGAGATTCTGCTCTCACAATTTAGCGCCGTCTGTGGGGAAGGAGCAAAACAATTTCCTTCTTGTAACCTACGAAACTGATCATTCGAAAGAAGATAATGTCGGACACAGCAAGCACAATAGTCACTGCTTCATCCGGAGTTATGAATACCTCCATTCCACCGTCCCAGCCTGATGTCACCACTCCGATGAGCTCGGATGGAACAAACATTCCCATAACCACCTCTGAAGCGAATGTCACGGCCGAGACCAGCGAGACTGTTGATCCTCTGGGAGCAACAATCTTAAACCAGCAGGCTCCGGATCAAATGGCTGAGATTCGGAACCTAATATCGATTCTCATAGAGTAGAATTGCCTAATGGTAGCTCGCCAAGACAATCTCGAAAGAGCGGCTCGGATGGGCGCGATCGGGCAATCTGTTCTCCGACCTGGAACACAAGCCCCGCTTGCACCGGGACAAGGAGGGTTAATGTTTACACCTCCACCTGTATCGAGGCTAAACTTTTCCAGTATTGAAGCCTCGACCACCACCTCGCAGTTCAGCTCGGTAATATCGGACCCTATATCTCAGGATTGTCCCAAGCTTCAACTTCATTGGCGATCCCAGAACGATCCTGGCTAGCGGATCGGTCTGAGGTCCAACCTGCTCCCGGAAAGGTCGTGGTGAACTGTAGATATATGGTGGTGGGGGAGATTGCAAACCCCCATCTCGTAGATGCCGGGAACATCCGATTTCCACGATATAACGGAGAAACCGACCCCAAGGCATTTATGAGAAGTTTCAAATTCGCCTTTTCAAGGGTGCGACTACCCGAGGGCAACCTCGAGGCAGCACGCTGTCGTTTCTTTGCCAAAAATATAACGGATTCGGCCCTGGAGTGGTTCACCTCCCTGAAGCCGAATTCGATTGACAACTTCACCCAGCTTCAAGCAGCATTCTTGAAGCAATATTCCGTCTTTATCCAGATCGAGACCTCGGAGGCCAATCTATGGGTACTTGCTCAAAAGCCAGGCGACTCGTTGCAGAAGTATATTGACAGTTTTAAAGCTGTTACGGCAAAAATTGCCAATTTACATGACCCAACGGCCCTGAAAGCTCTTCAGAACGGACTATTAAAATCCTCAAAATTCTTCGAAGAGCTCACAGTCCGGGAGCCGGTGTCGCTAGATGATGCGCTACACCGCGCTTCGCGCTGGATTATTCTCGAGGAGGCTGCAGCTCAAACAAAGCAGCAGGCACCCTCAACCTCGGGAAGGCAAGCTCATACGACAAACTCCCAGGGACCTAAAAAGTTTGGGAAGAAAGAATCCCAAGACCAAAACCAAAGTCAGGGGATACATTCGTACTCAGTAGGGAGCCCACCTCATAACAGATTTAAACCGTATGACCCCTGTGAGAGCAGAATCTCACAACCTCAATCCTTGGCTTGATTTAGGTTGAATATGCTTAGGAGAACTTTAGAGAAAATTGAGAGAAAAACTGTATAGTATTATTTTAGCCAAGAATTCGGTGTTTTACAATGAGGCTGGTGTTTCGAACTTATACCAGCTGAAAAACGTAACTGCCTAATCAATATACACATTAAATACAGAATTAAACTCGTGATCTTTTGTCTTTAACTTGGAATTAATACGTTTGACTAGGTTTGGATTTGGTCAAGTGCATGCTCCAATCTCCAGCGAGCTCGCTTTCTTTCCTCGTGCTCGGTTCTTCCAGCTTGTCAGCTTACTCTTCTTTGAGACCTCGCTTGCCTCAGCTCATAACCAGGCTCAAGTTACCTCGTCGTGGGCCGAGCCTTCCTTGTCGAGCCCATTTAATCAGGCTGGGCCTAGAATACGGAATCCGGGCCCAACAGTTGCCCCCCGCATCCTTATTGACTTTGCCATTGAG
The DNA here is from genome assembly GCA_002933915.1 of Eutrema heterophyllum. Lineage (NCBI taxonomy): Eukaryota > Viridiplantae > Streptophyta > Magnoliopsida > Brassicales > Brassicaceae > Eutrema > Eutrema heterophyllum. The sequence continues at coordinate 41 of PKMM01023113.1, read as the reverse complement.
GATGCGGAGCTGCAATCTCGGATCTTGATTGATTCCTTAGT
>PKMM01023090.1:78366-107702 GCA_002933915.1 Eutrema heterophyllum | reverse complement strand
ACAAAAAATAACCAATCAAAGTTTATAGAATTTAGAAGAATTCGTACCTTTCAAAATTCTTTTGCATTCTTTTCAAATCTAGAAAAAAAATTCTTTTGCATTCTTTTGAAATCTAAACATAAAAGTTAATAAAACTTCCATCAAATCTTTTAAAACACGTCAGATTTTATTGCTATATCTTCAATTGAATTCTTTCAGATTCAATTAAATTTCTGAATCCAATACCCCCCTTAAAAACCCATCAGGCTAACAAAAATTCCCGCAAGGAAATCTGGATCCCTTAGATCGCCGCAATAAGGAGAGGAATCGATCCGAATCATCTAAACTAGGAATCTCATCAGCATCTATCTAGAAGAAGAATCGGTATAAAACCAGAAACTAAAAGCAATAAACAGAGATCAAGAGAGATGGATTTGGGGATTTACCAAGTCAGAGTGCGGAGGAAGACTAATGAAGATGATTCTTCAGGTGCGGAAACTTATCAATTGCCCACTATATTATAATATTCTACTTATTAGGCTCGCGTCTTAGCCCGGCCCATTTGTTTTTAACTAGAATTTTTTTTCCAACAGCTAACTAGAATTTAATAATCAAAACTAGCCATGGGCATTCGGGTTTCGGGTTCGGGTCGGGTTCTCGGTTCTCGGGTACCCGAAGTTGGAGAAGATAGGAACCGAATAGGATCTGAAAAAATTTTGGTTCAGGTCGGTTCGGGTCTTGTCGGGTTCAGGTCGGGGTTAGAATTTTAAATGAAATCCGATATGGAACCAAAAATAAATTCGGGTCGGTTTGGGTCGGTTTTGAACCAAAAAAAACCCGAATTATCCGAAAAAATACAAAAAACCCGAAATAACCCGAACATAATCCGAAATAAACCGAAAATAACCCGAACATAATCCGAAATAACCCGAATATAAATATAATTTTTTTTATATTAGTTATAAAATGTCGGGTACCTGATCGGGTTTTGGGTTAAACCCGAACCGACCCGAGAACCGAAAAGAATTTAGGACATAACCGTTCGGGTTTTTGGCAATTTTCGGGTCGGTTCGGTTCGGGTTTTTTGGGTCGGGTCGGTTTGGGTTTTTTGGATCTGGGTTTAATACCCAGGGCTAATCAAAACATTTAAATTTGATATTCCAAAGATGACATACCTTTCTTTTTGGGGCGGCCCCTCTTGAGAACAGATCTAACCCTATATAAGGGAAGCTTTTGAATATGAGTGCCAAGGTTGGTCGGCCTAAGTGATAGCCATTTAGATTGAGGGGAAAAAAAGAAGGTAAATTAAGAAATATAGTAGTTTTAAATTTTTAATTTGCTAAAAAAATGTGTTTTGTTGGGGTTTGTTGAGTTGGGTAGTTTGAATAGGGACAATTTCATAATACTCAAAAAGCCTTTATTAGACACAAAAGTAAGAAAGAGAAAACCCATAATCGCTGTTAACTGTACACTCAGCGCGTGTTGACCCGCGTTGACTCCGACTCTGGTTACAGACAAAACGAGGTCGTTTTCATTACTGGGTCGTTTTTGGGCCTCCAAATTTGGGTCGAATTAGGGATTTTTCGAATATTTTTGTAGATAAATTGGGTATTTTTTTTTTATCTTTTGGGAGGCGGGAGCTTTAAAACATTCGAACATAAGTTGAGTGTGTTTTACTGTAGAAAAACCTTTGATTGCTTGGCTAATATCGATTTTTCAGAAATACGTGTCTGATTAGACTACATTTTAGGGTTAGAATTTGGGATAAAGTGTACGACACTTTCTGGACTACCATAGATACGATTTCTATCATTCCAATAGCATATGAGAGGAATAATGGAGAAAGATAAAGGATTTTTGGTTCCAAGAGACAGAGGGAAAGGGATTATGGTGAATACAGAAGACGGTAGGTCTCAATACTTTTAAATTATCGTACACTTGGGATTTGGAATAAAATTGGTTAATTTTTGAATACGAAATCATGCATATACGGTGGATGCGTATGTGGTTGTAATGGCGGGACGGTGGATACGATACATTAACCGAGTCTGGGATTTCAAGATTGATAACTCTCGAATGGGTAGGTGCATCAATTTGGAAGGTGTTGATGGGGTTGTGAGTCTCAGAAGAGTCATTAGTGTCGAGTATGAAGAGCCATCTATGCACGTCTTTGTTCAAATCTGTTACTGGATGGAAGACGCTCTCGCTGAGCTCAATGGAGATGAGTCAGCTCTTGTGGAGATCTGCACAAACCTCGGGTATAGAGCTTTCAAGTCTTTGCATAAAACTGATAGGTCACTCAACCTTTTTGTCACATTCCAGCGGTATGAGTCCTCGGGGCTCATCATACTAAGTGCTATAGAAGGGGTTGTTTAAAAAAAAAAAAAAAAAAAGATGGTTGGCTGGAAATAACATGAGTAACATTGGAAAAAACGAAGTTCATGATCCTGTTGTGTGTACACCATTCGGAATAGTAGAGTGTGTGGGGGGGGGGGGGGGACATGTTGCTTGTGACAACATTGGAACACCGAGTTCTGCAAAAAGATCAGAAGCAACCACAAGTTCTGCAAAATTGTCAGAGGCAACCCCAAGTTCTGGGAAAGCCTCAGAGGCAACCCCAAGTTCTGGGAAAGCCTCAGAGGCAACCCCAAGTTTTGCAAATATGTGTGTGGCAATCCCAAATTCTGCAAAAATAACATAGGCAACACCAAGTTATACAAAACAAAAAGAGATAACCCCAAGTTTTGCGAAAATAACTGAGACAACCCCAAGTTCTGAATGTGAAGATATCATCAATGTGGTGGCAGATCTTGCTGCTGCATTTAAAGCGTCTCTTACTCCCGATGATCATGCTGCAACAATTGAAACGACTCTTATTCCCTTTGTACCCGGTGCCACAAATTTCAATGGTAAACATGTGGTAGAAGATAGAGGCATGGATGAAGAAGATAGTTGCAAAAATGATGCCGATAGTCTGGAAGAAGATGGATCTGTTAGCGAAGATTACGATTGGGACCATTGTGATGATTTTGTTCTAGCAGACGACAATGACTCGAAGGATCGATGTGAAAGTGATGGAGATGATAGTGGAAACGAGGAGTGGGACATGTCATATGGGGAACTCGATGATGATGGTAATTTCTTGGATCCTTTAATGCCATTACCATTCAGTGAAGTTGATGAGCCAGGGGAAGTGCGTGGACTCGATGATGAGACAGGGGGCTGCGTGGACTGAATGATGAGCCAGTGGGGGTGCGTGGACACACTAATGATGATGATTTCGTGGACTCCCCCGAGCCAGTTAGGAGGGATAATGGTGGGGCGGCTTTGATGAAGGGTATAAAGGTAACTGAGATATATGGTTATGAGGATGTTGAGCCAATGTTTAATGACATGGAAAAGAGCAAATACAATATACACGATATTGATTTAAGTAGGGAGGATGATGAGATTTACGTGGGAAAGTTATTCAAGAACAAAGAAGCATTCAAAATAGCATTAGCTATATATGCAATAAAACGAGTTGTCACATTCAAATTCAGCTGTCAAGAGAAGTTTCGTACAGTGACATCGTGTCCAAGCAAGATTTGTGATTGGAGGGTGATGGCAGTACAGTTAAAAAATTGTGAAATATATAAGGTCCGAAAAATAAATTTGAAGCATTCTTGTGATGTTGACACACGAGGAGCGTGGTTAAAACACGCAACATCGAAAGGTATAGCATCCTTGGTCAGGTCAAAGTATGAATCCTTTGTGGTAGGTCCACGTGCAAAAGATTTACCGCTTACAATGCTTAAAGAGCACAGATTGACAGCTTCTTACTTGAAGTGTTGGAAGGACAGAAGAGAGTTCGTACAAACTATTGCCATTATACCTTCATATGCTAAAATATGCGAATCCAGGAACTGTTTGCCACCTGCACACAGAGTTGGATGACAATAATTGTCGAAGGTTCAAGTATGTTTTCGTTTCGTTGGGTGTTGGGGTCGTTTTTCACCTAACCAAGACCAACTGCTAAAAACGACTAAGTATGGGAAGAGGGCCTAGCCGGTCCTAGCCAATCACCTCACCTCGGACCAAGGAGAAGGGGAGGTGATGCCGAGCTAGGCTCACCTCGGCCTTTGCCCCTTGTCTCAACCACCTCGGCCCTTGCCCCTTGTCTCAACCACCTCGGCCCTTGCCCCTTGTCTCAACCACCTCGGCCCTTTCCCCTTGTCTCAACCACCTCGGCCTTTGCCCTTTGCCTCGACCGCCTCGTCCCTTACCTCAGCCACCTCATCTCACTTCACCTCGGCCACTTTGGCTCACCTCACCTCACCTCGGATCAAGAAGAAAATAAGGTGATGCCGAGCTGAACTAGGCTCACCTCGGACCAAGCAAGAGAAGAAACGAGGCCGAGCTGAACTAGCTGACCTTGGACGAGCCCACACCTCGTGAGACGAGCAACTTCACACCTGAACTACCTTCACCTCAGGCCGAGCTGGAAGAAGGGAGAAGACAAGGCCGAGCTGGAAGAGAGGAGGTGAGGCCGAGCTGAACCGCATCTCCTCCGATCGTACTGAGCTAGGGAGGCCTCACTTCAGAATAAGCCCTAGACGACGAGCTGAACCAGAACAATGCCTCCAAACTGAGACGAGGCCGAGTTCCAACCAAAACTGAGCCGAGGTCAAGCCAAGACTACACCACCCTTGGGAGAACCGAGATCATGTCTTCGTCAAATCAGTACCGAGTCGAGGCCAAGTCAGGACTGAACCAAGACCAGATCAAGATTGTGCCGATTCGCTTCATCTTGGCAAACTATCATGGGCCGAGCTCAACACCTTATGGGCCGAGCTCAACACCTTATGGGCCGAACTCAACACTTTATGGGCCAAGACAAAGATCACCTTTCAAGCTTAACAGGCCGAGATCCAGTATTTCCGTTATGGGCCGAGCTAAGGGCCCATCAAGATGACCCAGTCCATCGATTACCCTAGAAGAAGATTTAAGACGGTAGCCGCACGAAGCGAAAATGAAATATTCCAAAATATTCTCCGAGATATCCGCTTATGAAACTTGTATAAATAATTAGCATAGTCATTCATTAAACACCACTTCTCACTTGGCAGAGAGACGAAGCAAAATCATTCATCACATCTTTGTACGAAAAAGCATATCAAATCAGCAATAAAACCATCTTTGGATCTTTGTTCTCGTGTTTCGATCTTAGAATCTACTGTTCCCACAAAAGTCCTTCACAAAAATTAATTGTGCGAGTTTTGGCTTACACAATTTGGCGCCGTCTGTGGGGACGAAGAAGTTCTTACTCGCAGAAATCACGGAGGACGAGATCCGAAGAGATGGCATGTGACGAACAAGGGAGAGGTGACGAGGTGAAAAACAACAGAGGCGACATCCCAGAGAGAGCTGATCCCAACAAACACATAGGTTGCCTCGATGCTCCTAGCCGAACTGAAGAACACCCTCGCCACGCTGACAAAGAAGATGGAGGAGCAAGACAAGCTGAACGAATCCATAGCAGAGCAGCTCGTGATGTTGACATCGGAGAGCCGAGCCCGAGATTAGCACATTGGAAGCCTCGGCTTGGCAGCAAACTAGCCCAGAGGAATCGCGAGGAGGTTCGGCCTCAATCCAGCGATCCTCTTCTCAACACCCGCCGTCACGTCGACTGACGCACCAAGGATCACGAGGGAACTACCACCACTTCATCCATCCAACGAGACGACACCCGTGGCGCCAAGGCCAACTCTAACCGAGCCACCCTGGTTAAATCGTGGAGCAGGAGGAACCGGCAACGAACGTGACCAACAAACTAACGACCGTTCGAGACCACCCCTCGGCACAATGATCACAAACCTACCTGATGGAGAGCGCCGAGACGAAAGATACCGCACAACGAGACCCATCACACAAGAAGAACCCGCCTCAGCCCTGGCAGGAGGAAGAATCGGAGACGTTCCCAGCTCGGATCGGCTCGGAAACTTGACAGAGGAGGAAGAGAACCTCCTCTGGATGCAACAAACACATCACGATGATGAGCTAAGGAGAATGAGCCAAAATCAATGCGACGAGCCGCATGAAATGAGCCGAGCCTATACATAGGAGATGAACGAGATCAAAGCTTCTTTAGCCCAGAACGATGCCGAGATGCGAACCATCCATTCGAAAGTACATCATGTAACCAGCGCAGCGCCCGAAATAGACCGAATGCTAGAGGAGACCCAAAGAACTGCCTTCACAGCACGGATCACCGAGGCAATTGTGTCCGACCCTGGAAAAATTAGAATCCCATTCTAAGATGGTACAACCGACCCGAAGGCTCACATAACATCTTTCCGCATAACAATGGGCCGAACCAAATTCAAAGAAAGTGAAAAAGACGCCGAATTATGCCTCCTGTTCGTGGAACACCTGAAGGGAGCTGCCCTCAACTGGTTCTCAAGGCTCGACCGGAATTCGATTGACAACTTTCAANAAGCTTCTTTAGCCCAGAACGATGCCGAGATGCGAACCATCCGTTCGAAAGTACATCATGTAACCAGCGCAGCGCCCGAAATAGACCGAATGCTAGAGGAGACCCAAAGAACTGCCTTCACAGCACGGATCACCGAGGCAATTGTGTCCGACCCTGGAAAAATTAGAATCCCATTCTAAGATGGTACAACCTACCCGAAGGCTCACATAACATCTTTCCGCATAACAATGGGCCGAACCAAATTCAAAGAAAGCGAAAAAGACGCTGAATTATGCCTCCTGTTCGTGGAACACCTGAAGGGAGCTGCCCTCAACTGGTTCTCAAGGCTCGACCGGAATTCGATTGACAACTTTCAACAACTGTCTACCGAATTCCTGAAGCAATATTCTGTGTTCATGGAACGAGGAACTTCCGATGCTGACCTATGGACCCTGACGCAAGGACCAACGGAATCACTGCTGGGCTTTATGGGACGATTCAAAACGGTGATTTCAAGGGTGGAAGGCGTGAGCGACCGAGCTGCACTCATCGCTTTAAAGAAAGCGCTGGGGTACAAATCGGATTTCCAAAAAGAAGTTGCGCTTAAAACACCTATGAAGATCCATGATGCCTTGCACCGAGCCTCATATTTCATAAACGAAGAGGAGGAGATGAAAATCCTAGACGAAAAGTACAAGACGGCAAAGTCAGCAATCCAAAACGCAACCATAGCACCAAACCATAAGAGAAGTGTTGTGGTCGGTTTTCACCCGCCCGAGATTAACACTTCAGACAACAAGGAATATTGACCCGACCCGAAGCATGATAAGTGAACGTTCCTCGAAGACGCCTCATTTCACCTAGTAGAGCAGACCCGAGGTGAGGATGATACTTCTCGACCAAACCGAGGTCGACTCAAGATAGGTCGTTTCACTTCAGGGAAATAGCCGAGCCCATATGAACAGTTATGGGCCGAGATACAAGTGTCCGTCAACCTTTTTGGGCCATACTAAAGGCCCAAGTCATCGTTTACCCTAATCAAGTTCAGTCAGTAGGCGCGCAAAGGGGGAAGGAAATATTCCTTTTAGCTTCCGAGATTCTCGTCCATAGAGACTCATATAAATAGTGCTCATATTCATATTTGTAAGGGAGCTTGCAACCCTAGCAATAGCTCTTAGCAACTTGTACTCATACGCTTTCGAACAACAATAAAATAACCATCTTTGGATCTCTTACTGTGTTTTTCCTCAAAAAACTTCTGTTCCCTCTAAAGTCTCGACAAAAGATTGATTGTGTGAGTTTCGACTCTCACAGTTTGGCGCCGTCTGTGGGGATTGGATCAGACTGTTGGAAGGCAGAAGTTGTCTTCTCTACAGCTGTATGGTAGCCTGACTTAGTAGAGTAGATTCCAGATTTGTTTGGTAGCCAAATGAAGGAGTCTTCTGCGTCCTTTAGGCTCGGCCTGATGCAGAAAATATCTGGAGCTAACTCGGGAAGGATTTCTTGGACTTTCATGCGATCCCAGGTCTTTGAATCCTCTCGAAGGAGGTCTGCAACCATCAGGTCTTTTGCGTGTCTTGTTGGTGGGCCAAACGGCATCATGGGGACGTTTGTGGAGATCCATGGATCATGCCAAACACTTGTTGATTTACCGTTACCGATTGCTTTGCCCAGGTTTGTCTTGTTTAGATACCCAATCTTCTAGTTAGATCAACTAAAAAACTCTGATTAGAGCATATTGCTGGAAGGCTGTTTGTTAAGGGAAATTATTGTCCTGTATGTTTGAAGGTACATTTTGCACTCTTTCAGTGAAACGTGTGCTCTGTTTCCCCGCTTCATATTTGGTCATAGTTAATAGTTTGAGGTTTATGTATGTTACAGTTGTTACCCTATACTATCAAACATCTGTATTGCAAAGGCAGTTAATGCAACATTTTTTGTATTCTTTGTCTCGTTTTGAATCGAATTAACCAACTTATTTTGATGTCATCATGTAGGTTAATGAACCGAACCTGTTGCAAGTTCTGCTTATGAAAACCTTTATGCAGGTCAAGGGATGATTGAAGAAGAGCAACTAAAAGAAGGTGGATGACTTTTATTTATTTACTTACGATTAAGAACTCAAGAGTGAGGAACAAACTTTGATAGTTTATTACCTTAGCTCTTTGTGTTGTATTTCAAATCAATCGAATGTTGTTGTTGTTGATTGTTATAAAATCTGTTATTTCTATCCAAAATCAATAAACAGAACATTATCAATACACAACTAAAAATTAAAATTTACAAAATAAAAAGAGAAAATTATGATCATTGACTTAGAGTTTAGGGCATATAGGTATAAGGTATAAGATTTGAAATATATACATTTTTTTAAAAAATAAATAAAAAAAGAATTAAGTGTTGAATATTTGATTTAGGGTTTAGGGCATTGGAGGAGTTTATTGTGTGAAATATAATTTCTTTGTAATTTCTCAATTAACAATAGAATATACAATAAATTTTTATCTCATATGTATAACATAATATATATAAAATATTTTTTTTTAAGATAAAAACAAAAAAAGAATTAAGTGTTGAATATTTGATTTAGGGTTTAGGGTATTGGCGTTTAGGGTTTAGGTTATGTTGATTTAGAGTTTATGTTATATTGATTTATGGTTTAGGTTATGTTGTCAATTAACAAATGAAAATGATTGCCAATGATTGCAAAATCATTGCAAAAATGATTACAAACATATATACAAACCCTACAAACTAATGATAAGTTACTAAGTTTTTCATCTATAGTTTAGTGTCAAACAATATTTGTTATATAGTTTTGTTTTTAAATTTTTTGTAAACTCCAAAATTACATATCATTATGAATTGAATAATTTATCATAACATCATTGATATAAAATATTTTCCAAATTAAATGTAAATAAAACATATTAAGAATCGTTTTATTTAGGGTATGAAAATCTATCATTATAAAAAAAAAAATACAACAAATATTGTTTCATAAAATAAATAGAAAATCTATCATTAAAAATCCCTTAAAAATTTAAGTTAGTTTAAAAATAAATTACTCATAAACTACAAAATATAAAACATTAATCAATAAAAATTAAATTAAATTGGGCCAATAGAGAGTGAACACTCAGATCGATGACGTGGCCCAATCTCACTCCTTCATTCCTTACTCAGCTTTTCTTTCTCTACCATTGATTACTCTTCCTCGTTTGTTTCCGGTCAAAAAAGGATTACCTGTAAAAAAAAATGAAGATTACTCCTCGTCTTCTTCGTCTCTTCCTTGTCTCTCCGAACGACGAAGACAGCCAAGCAAAGTTTCACCAGAAACACCCACCGTCTCCCGAAACCATACTTCATTGATGGCGAAAATGGAAGGTTCTTGTGGCGGCGACCGGGATCCAAGTATCGACGGGAACTAACTTCGATTCGCTCTCGCCGCTCCGATTTTTCTTCTCACTCACATCGCCTGATTGCTCTCTCTCTCACACACTCTCTCTCTCTCTATATCTCTCTCTCTCTCTATGGTATGATTCTTCTTCTTGTTCGATCTAGGGTTTATTCTGTCTCAGATCTCATGTCTTCCTCCGCCGTGGTGTCTTCTTCGCTCACCGGTTCGAAACATCGCCAAGTTGAATGATGAACTCTATGAGGTCAATCAAATAATGACGCGGAATGTGCAGGAAGTCTTAGGTTTTGGTGAAAAGTTGGACCGTAAGCCCCATCTATTCTTTCTCCTATGATCAATCATTACGCTTTTCGAATTAGGAGAACAGGAATCACTAGTTGTGTACATTTGTTATATATCAGCAGAGCAATATGCTCATTATGTACAATTTCCTCTTCTTGTTTGAAATGCAGAGGTGAGCGAGATGTCGAGCCGGCTAACATCTGAATCTCGTATATATGCTGATAAGGGTAAAGATTTGAAGCGTCAGGTGAGTTTGATTGTATATTACACTATGCAACATTGATCACACGTTATGAGATGCTCTCATTTTTTATGATCATGTTTAGTTTATAGATTATATTGGAAAACTCAGTTTCCCTCCTGTGCAGGTATTTCCTTTTTGTTAGTGTTAGCGTGCGCATGTGTAGTCTGTTGTTTCTAAGTGACAAATAATATGCAAATGGGCTTGTTAAACGTGAAACGTAGAACGTAGAACGTCAAACGTCAAACGTCGAATGTCAAATGTCAAACGTCAAACGTCAAACGACAAACGTCAAACGTCAAACGTGGTACGGTTTCTTATTGTAAGTGGGATAAGGAATCGGGTTTTTGGGGCTTATAAATACAAGGTCTTAAGGTTTGTAAATATTATTCACACGATTAATAAAGAAACCCTAAACGGGTGTTTGCCTCAATCAACGTTTCTCTCTAGGTTTTTGACGTTCTTCTTGTACGATTTGCTCTATATTCATAACAAGTGGTATCAGAGCTCAAGGTTTGCGAAAATCTGAGAGATGACCAAAGGGAGTTCTCTCAAGTTCGACGTTCCGCGGTTCGATGGGAAGGGGAACTTTGGTCTGTGGCAAGGGCGAGTCAAGGATCTGCTGACACAACAGGGGATGAAGAAGGCGCTATTGGAGACGAAACCGGATAAGATCGAGAAGGATGAGCGGGACGATATGCAGGATCAAGCTGTTTCAACGATTCATCTTTGTCTCTCTGACGATATTACCAATCAGGTAATGAACATCACAACTTGCAAGGCGATGTGGGATAAGTTAGAGAAGATGTACATGTCGAAGTCGTTATCCAGCAAGTTGTATCTGAAACAGAAGTTGTATGGGTTGAAGATGTCAGAGTCTGGAGATCTTATTGCTCATGTTAACAACTTCAACCAAATCATCGGAGATCTTGAGCGTGTGGATGTGAAGATTAGGGACGAGGATAAAGCCATGATTTTTCTGTGTTCGCTGCCTCCTCAGTATGAGACGTTATTGACAGCCCTTACAGTCGATAAAACGACTATAGGGTTGGAGACAATTTGTTCTTCGCTGCAATCTCATTATGAACGGCGGCAGAACACTACTGTGGTTGACAAATCTCAGGGTGATGGATTTATGTGAGTTATAATTCACAGAGGGGAATACATGAAAAGAAGCAGGATGGTAATAACAATGACAAATCGAAGTCTAAACCCAGGAAGAATTCGATGTGCTTTGGTTGTGGCAAGAAGGGTCACTACAAGCGAGATTGTCCAAACAAGAAGTAGAATGCAGGTGGGTCAGGTTCTGCAAACGTAGTTCAGAAGGAAGATTTAGAAGAAGACACTGTGAACGATTTTCTCGCTGTGACATCAGGTTGTCACACAGATTTTTGGATTCTAGATACGGGTGCATCATTCCATATGACTCCTCACAGAGAATGGTTTGAGACGTACAAAGCTGGGAACATGGGTTCTGTTCAGTTGGCAAACGACATGGCGTGTGGTGTCGTTAGTACTGGAGAGATCAAGTTTCGCATGCACGATGGCATTATCAGAACATTTACTGATGTTAGGCATGTCCCAGCGGTGAAGAAGAATCTAATCTCCTTGGGTACACTTCATAAAAATGGATTCAGACTCAGAGGTGATAAAGATGAAGACGTTTTGAAGGTTAGTAAAGGAGCTATGGTTGTGATAAAGGGAAAGATGACAGCTGGGAACGTTTACATGATGTTATGGAGCGTGGTTGTAGGTGGAGCTGCAGCTGCAATGTCTGAATCTGAGAGCACAGTTTTGTGGCATATGCGCATGGGGCATATAGGAGAGCATGGCTTGACAGAACTCCATAAAAGGGGTCTTCTGGACGGTTGAAGAACTGTAAGATGGATTTTTGCAAGTTCTGCGTGATGGGTAAGCAGTCCAAAGTTTCTTTCAAGACTGGACAGCACACGACAAAGGGTCTTTTAGATTATGTCCATTCTGATGTGTGGGGTCCAACTCGGGAACAGTCATTGGGAGGATCCAGGTATTTTGTCATCTTCATTGATGACTTCTCCAGGAAGGTTTGGGTGTACTTCTTGAAGCAAAAATCTGAAGTGTTTGCTAACTTCAAGGTTTGGAAGGCAGAAGTAGAAAACCAGGTGGAGAGGAAGGTGAAGTATTTGAGATCAGATAATGGCACAAAGTATACTGACGAGGAGTTTCAGAAGTTTTGTGAGGAGCATGGCATTCAAAGACACTTCACTGTCAGGAAAACTTCTGAAACTCCTCGTCAGTATCTGAGAAAGAACCAATTAAGTACCAGGAATATCTGAGAAGGAACCAATTAAGTACAAGGTGAGGTTGGTAGCAAAGGGTTACTCACAAAGGAAAGGGGTTGATTATGACGAGATTTTTTNGGCATATGCGCATGGGGCATATAGGAGAGCATGGCTTGACAGAACTCCATAAAAGGGGTCTTCTGGACGGTTGAAGAACTGTAAGATGGATTTTTGCAAGTTCTGCGTGATGGGTAAGCAGTCCAAAGTTTCTTTCAAGACTGGACAGCACACGACAAAGGGTCTTTTAGACTATGTCCATTCTGATGTGTGGGGTCCAACTCGGGAACAGTCATTGGGAGGATCCAGGTATTTTGTCATCTTCATTGACGACTTCTCCAGGAAGGTTTGGGTGTACTTCTTGAAGCAAAAATCTGAAGTGTTTGCTAACTTCAAGGTTTGGAAGGCAGAAGTAGAAAACCAGGTGGAGAGGAAGGTGAAGTATTTGAGATCAGATAATGGCACAAAGTATACTGACGGGGAGTTTCAGAAGTTTTGTGAGGAGCATGGCATTCAAAGACACTTCACTGTCAGGAAAACACCACAACAAAACGGGGTCAGTGAAAGGATGAACCGTACGATTGCTGAAAAAGCAAGGTGTTTGAGGTTGAATGCAGGGCTTCCAAAGCAGTTCTGGGCAGAGGCAGTAAACATGGCAGTCTATCTCATCAATAGATCGCCAAAGAGTTCTCTAGAGGAAAAGGTGTCTGAAGAAGTATGAACTGGGACAAATACTGTCAAACTTGAAGATATTTGGATGTCCAGCTTACATGCTAGTTCCAAGTGACGAAAGATCAAAGCTGGATTCAAAATCTAAGAAGTGTATATTTATGGGTTTTGGAAAAGGCGTGAAAAGCTTCAAGTTGTATGATCCCGAGGCTAAGAAGAGGGTGTTCAGTCGAGATGTGGTTTTTGATGAGCAGTATATGGTGCAACAGGCGAGGTCAGAACGAATGTCTATGACCATTGAGACTGAAACGAATTCTGGTACAGCATAGGAGGAGTCTAGTAAGACTAGACCAGTAGCAGAAGGTGATGAGAAACTTGTTCAGGTGGAGCAGGAGGGTCAGCAGAGGAGGGCAGAGGAGAGTTTGGCACTTCACAGACCACGTCGTATCATAAAGCCACCGGAAAGATTAAGGTTTGAAGACATGGCTAGTTATGCTCTTGTGGTTGGCTCAGTTGATCCAGCAAACTTTCGGGAGGCCATTGCAAGCTTGGAGAAAGATGAGTGGATTGGGGCCATGACAGAGGAAAATGAGAGCCTTGACAAGAATCAAACGTGGGATCTAATGCCTTTACCAAAAGACAAGAAGGCGATAGGATGCAAATGGGTTTTCAAGGTAAAACCAGGAATATCTGAGAAGGAACCAATTAAGTACAAGGCGAGGTTGGTAGCAAAGGGTTACTCACAAAAGAAAGGGGTTGATTATGACGAGATTTTTTCTCCTGTGGTTAGGCACACTTCCATCAGAGCTGTGCTGGGTTTGGTAGCGAGCTGGGATTTTCATCTTGAACAGATGGATGTCAAGACAGCATTTCTTCACGGTGATCTGGATGAAGAGATCTATATGAAGCAACCAGAAGGGTTTGTGAAACCAGGTGAGGAGAAGCTTATGTGCAGACTGAAGAAGTCATTGTACGGGTTGAAGCAAGCTCCTAGGCAAAGGTTTTGACTCCTACATGGTGAAGGTTGGCTACACGAGTTGTGAGTATGATTGCTGCGTCTATGTAAGGTGTCTGGATGGCCATTCTCCCATATTCCTACTGCTTTATGTTGATGATATGCTCATTGCTGCAAGAGATATGGACGATGTTGATAAACTGAAAGGGTTATTGAAGAAAGAGTTCGATATGAAGGATCTTGGTGCTACAAAGAAGATCCTTGGGATGGAAATTCGCAGGGAAAGAAGCTCTAGGAGATTATGGCTTTCTCAGAAGAGTTATATTCAAAAGATTGTAGACAAGTTTGACATGACAAATGCAAAGCCTGTGTCTACACCTTTGGCGATGCACATTTCACTTTCAGCGATACAATGTCCTAAGTCTGATGAAGAGATCAGAGGTATGTCACAAGTTCCTTATGCAAGTGCAGTTGGTTGTTTGATGTATGCTATGGTTTGCACTAGACCAGATTTAGCACAGTCGGTTAGTCAAGTTAGCAAGTACATGTCTAATCCTGGGAGAGATCATTGGAACGCTGTCAAATGGATCTTCATGTATTTAAAAGGTACAAGCGATCTTGGGCTTATGTTTGGTGGTCAAGAGTGTGGTTCAGTTGTGGGATATGTTGATTCAGATTATGCTGGTGATCTAGACAACAGAAGGTCTACTACAGGGTACGTATTTACTCTTGCAGGAGGTCCTATTTGTTGGAGATATGTGTTGCAGTCTGTCGTTGCAATGTCTACCACGGAAGCTGAGTATATGGCAATGGGAGAAGCAGCCAAGGAAACACTTTGGGTGAAAGGACTTGTGATAGAGTTGGGTGTTGATCAAGGTGGAGTTCAGCTATACAACGACAGTCAGAGTGCACTGTCTCTGGCTAGGAATCCTATATATCATGCAAGGACGAAGCACATTCATGTAAGGTTTCATAAGATCAGGGAGTTGTCTACATCTGGAGAAGTCTTGTTGGATAAGGTGCACACGTCGGAAAATGCAGCTGATATGTTGACCAAGCCCGCTACTGTGGAGAAGTTCAAGCACTGCTTGGATTTGCTCCATGTCTTCCAGTGTTAGAGGAAGAAGCTGAAGCCCACATGAGATTATTCGTCAAGGTGGAGATTGTTGTTTCTAAGTGACAAATAATATGCAAATGGGCTTGTTAAACGTGAAACGTAGAACGTCAAACGTCGAACGTCAAACATCGAACGTCAAACGTCAAACGTCAAACGTGGTACGGTTTCTTATTGGGCTTAGGAGAGGACCCTTTGGAAGTGGGATAAGGAATCGGGTTTTTGGGGCTTATAAATACAAGGTCTTAAGGTTTGTAACTATTATTCACACGATTAATAAAGAAACCCTAAACGGGTGTTTGCCTCAATCAATGTTTCTCTCTAGGTTTTCGACGTTCTTCTTGTACGATTTGCTATATATTCATAACATAGTCTAATACATATAGACTGTTGTTTTTAAATTGGATACTTTAGTTTCTATATATTTGCAGGCGGTTCTTGTTGATGATATCGAAGAAGAAATTTCAAAAATTGGAGGNAAAACTGGCATAACTTTTGATCGCACCGTTGGAATGACCTCAAACCACTTCCAAATGAAAGTTAATCCAAATATCTGTCTCGTGTCCAAATTTGAGCTCAATCCATCGGTGGGAAGTTCTTCAAATCTTCATTTAAAGTCGCAACTCGTGCTTCAGTGAGTATCGACCGATACTAGTTATTGTCGATCGATACTGAGGCCTCAAATCCGGTACTCAGCTACACGAACTTCTGTTTTGCTCCAAAATGCTCCAAAATGCTCCAGAAAGCTCCAATATCTCCAATTATGCTCCAAACGTGCTAAAACCTGTAAAAGACTCTAAAACACTACAAAATAGTAGAAAGACTCTATAAAACGGACTTATATCATGGCCTAAAAGGGGTAAAAACCATGATATATCAATCTCCTCCTTCACCAAATGGTTAGGCTTTCACTATTGGCTTTGACTTAGCTCTTCTTTTATTTTCTTTAGTCTCTTTCATATTCTTTTTCTAGCTTGCCTTAGCCGCTTTGGCTTCTTATCTTTCTTTTCAAGGCTAGAGACTATCTTTCTTTAGCATTTAGAACTAAGCAAACTCTCTTTTTGCCAACCATTTTCGAACTTTTCATTTCCCTTATTCCTTCTCCCAAATTTTCTTTCTCTCGATCCATTTTTCCAATCCCACGTTTCTTTTTTCTTTTCTCTTTCATCTTCTTCCCTCACTCCAAGATACCAACCTATCTAACCTAGCCTAATCTAGCTCATTGATGCGCGAGCTAGTTCTACATGAAAGTCTTTCCTTGTCGCTCTAAACCCAACACTTTTTGCTAAGGCCTTACGACGCTCACTAAAGATGTAGGCTTGAAAGAGGGTTAAGTTTAAGGCAGGGTTAACCATTCCAAAGGTGCGAATTGGCTACTGGGGCCAACAAGAGTGGTAAAAAGAGATAAGATGACCCAAGTATGTATGTGGTATCCATGAGTTCACAATGAGATGCACAAACATGATAATTAAGATGTCAAAATTATGGTTTTCACTTAGGTAGGATTGGATTTCAAATCACAACTTGCTTTAGTTAAGACATGAGTAATGAAACACGAGGTCAAAATATGGTTCACCCTTGATTTCAAACGCAAGATCAAAAACGTCAAACAACTAGTAACGAGGGCATTGGACCGAGCTCTTAAAGTAATACTCTACAAGGAAAAATCATCATTGCTCCCTATCCACGTGCCATGCGACCTATATGCTATCTAGACTCGATCCTACAAATGAAATGCAACTACATGTTTTCTTTTTGTGTTTTCAAATTTTTCGATTTTTTTTTTCTATGCCTTATATGAAATGCATGAGACTCAAAATGCAAAAATCAAAAATAAGATCAAAGTAAACATGATTAGATACCGGTCCCTCCCCCAAACTTAAATCACACCGTCCCGGTGTGAAATAAATTCAAGGAAATAACCAAAAACAAAAGACAAAAACAACTATACAATGCAAGACTCAAGAAAAGAGAAATTATTTACAAGAGTTTTGGAGTGTTACCTAGTAGTCTTGAGATGAGGAGGAAAACCCCAAGGAGTAGGATGGATTGCTAGAGCAAGGAGATGGTGTTCGCATGGCTTTCCTCTTGGCCGCTTTCTCCGCTCGAGCCGATGAACGACTCGTCCCTTCGTGGACCATCATCTCACCGGCTTGCATTGAGAAGTCTTGGCCCAACGGTGTAGAGGCCTCGCCAACCTCGCGTTGCACTATGTCTCCCGTCTCTCTTGGGCCGTCGCAAGAACTCTTTGCCTTATGCTCCTTGACCGTCTTCTTCAAGCTCTTGATCATCTTCGCCATCTTTCTCATTGTCAAGTCTTGCCACCTGCACCTTTAGAGGAGTCGTGTTTGGTGGTGCGCGTGTCTAGTTGCGGCGTCCCCCATCGCTCCAACGAAAGGCTCGAAATGATACCGCTCAATTCCGTAAATAGGCATAGGATGTGGTGGACTAGCGGCTTCATCTTCGGAACTAAGAGAGTCTTCGTTTGTTTTTATCTTCTTGTTCCTACCCATCTTGGCCTTCTCCTTGCGAACAATTCCAATGGGTGGATCTACGGCGAGGTTGTAGAGACGGTCCTTGTGGGGGTAGAAGAAGATGTTCCGCCGATTTTGGAGACAAGTGAGATCCGCATCGGGTAACAAGACTTGAGCTGCTTCCTCCCTACCGAGCTTGACATTGTATGCAAGCATGCTTCCAATTCTCCCCTTGAGGTACCTCGTCCTTATGAGGTACGTTTCATCCATCAAGTCCCACTTCGCCTTGGTGTTCGACATCTTAATTCCCTTGGCTTTTAGAATGGGTGTCACAAGCTAACCAATACTTATCGAGGATTTCTTGTTCTTAGTCGCATATGCCCATGCCTTGTAGCAAAAGAAGTGCCTCACCAAGAGGGTTGCAAGGGATGGGGTCTTCTCATTGCCTTGGAACATCATCCCGTTGGGAAAAATCGGTAGAAGCGGGCTCAACCCAAGTGCCATCAATTCAAGCTCGTCGAGTGCAATTGTCCTGAATTCCACCTTGGCAAAGAACATATGGGCTAGCACCTTGTGCACATATCTAAGCGCCGGGTCGCGGATGTGAGTGGTTTTGTTTCCACCCGGATGGTAGTCCCCATAGCCAATGGTTTCCCACACGCGCTTGAGCTCCTTCTTGGGGTAATGAAAGTATGGCGTTCCACTTGTTCCCTCTTCCCAGAAACCAAAGATTTGGCAAATCTCATGGAAGGTCACCGTATAGTTCTCGCCATTCACTGTGAACTCAAGTACTCCGAACCCGATTTAAGCATTGGACCGCTTGTCAAACTCGTCATAGAAGGCTACTCGTAGAGTCGAAAGGAATTGGCATGTGAGCACTTGGTGGGCTTGTTCCTTCATATGCAAGAATCTTCCTAGCCCCATATTGTCGAAGATGGTTGCCACATCTTCAAGAATCCCCATCTTCTCGAGTATCTCAATGTCGACAAACCGCCCTTGCTCAAAGTCCATATCTATGAGCTTGTCGAAGCATTCTTCCTCGGTTGGAGGTTCCACATTGTCAACCGCCTTGCCCTTATCTTTAGCCCCGCTCTTTTTCTTTCCCTTTTCCGTGGTGTTCTTGCCTTTGGCCACTTGCTTGCCTTTAGCTTTAGTGCTTTTTGCATTAACGGTTTGCTTGGCTTTAGAACTTGATGCAACCACAATTTCATTGTTCTCGGCTTGAGCTTGAGCTTCGTCGTTCCTTGCGGCTGCCCTTGTTCGTTCCATCATTCCTACAATTTCTCAAAGAAATCATGAGTTCCATGAAGGCACAACTTCAAAATTAATTGGATTTTAGCATGAGCAACCAAGATGAGATAGGTTCTAAGAGAATTTAACAGTTCAGTCCAACGAAAATAGTCCAATAGATGCAAGTCCTTAGACTAAAACGTTTTCAATCTCACAAGAATTCTCAAATTCAAAGCTCTAAGGTCAAGAACACAAATTTCAAAATTCCCCTTGCAATTGAACAATTAGGTTCGAGAATCTATCAATATAATCATTCCCAAGCAAATCTCAAGGCAAAAATCAAGCTAAATGCATCCCCCAAACTTTTCCATGGAATTCCTACTCAAGAACAAGTTCATAGTTTTTCAAAGAAATCATGAGTGAAATACCTTGGGGGTGAGTGCACAAGTGATAAAAACGATGGTGAATCCAAAAAGAGAAGGAAAAATTAAGATTGCAGCAGGTTGAATCATGAAATTTGAGCAAGAAGTGAGAAATTTATGGAGAAAACAAAAAGATGAAGACAAAAAGAAGAAGAGGCGCGATGAACTTAGCTGGAGAAGAAGGGTTTTGTCGCGCCGGGTCGGGTCAGACGGGTCTGGGTTGGGTCATCGGGTATTTGAATCTGGCCAAAACTTTTCAGAAATCGTTGACTCTCATTGACCAATTTGTACCGACCGCATCTGGCTCGGCACAAGTCGTGCGGTACAGATCTTTTCCTTCATATCGTTCGGCATGAACTCTCCTTCCTTGTGCTGGCAAAAAACTGTCTCGGCTAGAGATCCTTCCGGCTAAAAATCATCCTGGCTAGATTTCACCTCGGCTAGAAGTCGTCACTCGGTAGGATATAGCTTCGGCATAGTCATCCACTTTATACCGATCGGTCTTTGATCGGTACAAATCTCTCGGCTAAAATCGTCCCGGCATGAAATTCTTTCGGCAAGAATTGACCTCTGGTAGAAGTCACCTCGGCTAAAATTAACTTGTACCGCTCAGGTGTGGATCGGTAAAAGTCACGCGGTACGGATTTTCTTCTTTGTGCCGAGCGGCTCTGGATCGGTATATCTTGCTCGGTGCAAATTTTCTCTCCCAGCTCGTGCCGGCAAGGATTAATTCTTCGGCTAGAATTCCTCATGGTAAGGAATTACCTCGGCAAGGATTTCTCCTCTGTGCCGCTCCAGCAACGCCGACCCGAGGTGGATCGGTATTCTCCTTCTCCCTTATACCGACCGACTTGTACCGATCAGGGGTCAGTCGGTATGCCTCATCTGGTTCTTCTCTTGTCATGCACCGACCGAGATTCACTCGGTATGCCTGAGCGGTACTTGCTTCTGGTCCAATACCGAGCAAGCTGTACCGATCTGGGGTGGATCGGTATGGTTCTCTAAATCTCCAGTTTTCGCAGCTTAACTCCTTGCTCATCGATCTAAGACCCCTTAGCCCATCAAGATCCTAATAACGCTTAACAAAAACATCAAAATGATCTAGAAAAGAGAGAAAACATAAAATGAAAAGTATGTACAAGGATAAATATGGGAATGTCTCCCAAGCGCACTTTGTTTAACGTCACTAAGTTCAACGTTTGTTACCCCGTTTAGGCAGAAAGAGGGTTAGAAAGGGGAACCATGACCCCTTCCTCAATGAAATCACCCGCCATGTAGGGCTTGAGACGTTGTCCATTGACCGTGAATTCTTCACCCGTTTTGTTCAACAACACAACCGCGCCATACGGTCTCACTTCTTTGATTTTAAATGGCCCGGACCATCTTGACTTGAGCTTCCCGGGAAATAGCTTCAACCAGGAGTTATACAACAATGCTTGGTCCCCAACCTTAAGATCCTTGGGTGTTATCTTCTTGTCATGGAACCAGCTTCGTCCTCTCCTTGTAGAGACGTGAACTTTCATACGCATCTAGGCGGATCTCATCGAGCTCGTTCAATTGAGTGAGACGCCTTTCCGAGACCGATTTGGTGTCAAAGTTGAGAAGCTTAACCGGCCACAAAGCCTTGTACTCCAACTCAACCGACAAGTGACAAGATTTCCCGTAGAGAAGATTGAATGGCGTTGTTCCAATCGGTATCTTGTAAGCGGTACGGTAAGCCCACAACGCATCATCTAACAACACAGACCAATCTTTTTTCGAGATCCCAACGGTCTTCTCTAAGATGGCCTTGATTTGCCAGTTAGAAACTTCCACTTGGCCGCTAGTTTGAGGATGGTATGGCGTGGCCACCTTGTGCTTAACCCCGTGTTTCTTTAGTAGGCTCTCGAAGACCTTGTTGATGAAGTGGCTTCCTCCATCGCTTATCACAACCCTTGGCACCCCAAAACGTGGAAAGATGATAGACTTGAAGAGTTTAAGGACCACCTTGGCGTCATTGGTAGCACTAGCTATTGCTTCAACCTACGTAGACACGTAGTCCACCGACACTAAGATGTATTGGTTGCCATATGAGGAGGGGAACGGTCCCATGAAGTCAATACCCCAAACATCAAAGATTTCAACCTCGAGAATAGGATTTTGAGGCATCTCATCCCGTCTACTAATGTTCCCTTTTCTTCGAGAAGCGTCACACCTAGACACAAACTCTTGAGCATCCTTGAACATAGTTGGCCACCAAAAACCCGTTTGGAGAACCTTAGCAACTGTCTTGAACGAAGCAAAATGACCTCCATACGCCGAGCCGTGACAATGCATCAAGATACCATCAACTTCCTCCTCGGGAATGCATCTCCTATAGAGCTTATCCTTGCAAAGGGTATACAAGTAGGGCTCATCCCAATAGAAACGAGTGATGTCTCTAAAAAACTTCTTCCTTTGGTACCCATCCAACCTTGGCGGTTCTCTCCCGCAAGCCAAGTAGTTGACATAGTTCGCATACCATGGTAGCTTCTCATCTTCCAAACCCTTAGCCTCCTCAAGAACTCTAACCGCCTTAAGACTTTTCCTCAAAACGCCAACCAACATGAGATGTTCTTCGGGAAAAGAGTCATCAATAGGAATAAGATCATCGATGCGCATCCTTGATAAGTGATCCGCCACTCCATTCTTAATACCCTTCTTATCAACAATCTCCATGTCAAACTCTTGGAGAAGCAAGATCCAACTTAGAAGTCTTGGTTTGGTGTCCTTTTTTGGCATAAATGTGCCTCAACGCGGCATGATCCGTGTAGACAATGATCTTGGAGCCAACCACATAGGACCTAAACTTCTCGATAGCAAACACAACCGCAAGAAGCTCTTTTCCGTAGTAGCATACCTTCCTTGTGTATCGTCAAGTGTCCTACTAGCATAGTAGATCACATGCATCTTCTTGTCTTTCTTTTGCCCAAGAACCACTCCAACCGCGTAGTCGCTTGCATCGCACATGATCTTAAAAGGCAACTCCCAATCCGGGGCTTGGACTATAGGTGCACTCACAAGGGCCTTCTTGATCTCCAAAAACGCCTCTAGGCATTCTTCATCGAACTTGAATTCCACTTCCTTGCAAAGGAGTCGTGTGAGAGGATGTGCGATCTTTGAGAAGTCCTTGATAAACCGACGGTAGAAACCCGCATGTCCCAAGAAGCTTCGAACACTAGTGACCGAATTTGGAGGCTCTAGACTCGTCATCACTTCAATCTTCGCTAATCAACTCAAGGCCCCTTTCCGAGATCTTGTGTCCCAACACTATGCCTTCCCGCACCATAAAGTGGCATTTCTCCCAATTAAGCACGAGGTTCGTCTCTTCACATCTTGCGAGAACCCTACAAAGATTGGACAAACAAGAAACAAACGAGGAGCCATAGACCGAGAAGTCATCCATGAAGACCTCGACCATCTCCTCAATTAGATCCGAGAAGATCGACATCATGCACTTTTGAAATGTGGCGGGTGCGTTACATAGTCCGAACGGCATCCTTCGATAGGCAAAGGTGTCATAAGGACATGTAAATGTTGTCTTCTCTTGGTCATTCGGGTGAATGGGAATTTGAAAGAATCCTGAATAACCATCCAAAAAGCAATAGAACAGGTGGTTTGCTAATCGTTCCAGCATTTGATCAATGAACGGTAAAGGAAAGTGATATTTTCTAGATGCGGAGTTCAACTTCCTATAGTCTATGCAGATCCTATGACCCGTTATCGTTCTAGTTGGGATTGATTCGTTCTTTTCATTTTTAACCACGGTTATCCCACCCTTTTTGGGAACCACGTGCACTGGGGAAACCCATGTGCTATCTGAGATCGGATATATGATTCCCGCGTCTAGAAGTTTGAGGATCTCCTTTTTAACAACCTCTTTCAAATTCGGGTTTAACCGTCTTTGATGTTCTATGGAGGTCTGATAAAGAGATTTTTGTGTTATGTTCATATCAATTCCTCAATGCTTGTCATTGTAGCATAAGAGGTGTCAATCCATAGGGGTTAAGATCAATGCACTAAGAATACATGAACCTTCCTAAGCTAGAGCAAGTTTTTGGGTTTTTATGTTTTTAGATTAAGAAAGTAAAATGCAANATCCGAGAAGATCGACATCATGCACTTTTGAAATGTGGCGGATGCGTTACATAGTCCGAACGGCATCCTTCGATAGGCAAAGGTGTCATAAGGACATGTAAATGTTGTCTTCTCTTGGTCATTCGGGTGAATGGGAATTTGAAAGAATCCTGAATAACCATCCAAAAAGCAATAGAACAGGTGGTTTGCTAATCGTTCCAGCATTTGATCAATGAACGGTAAAGGAAAGTGATATTTTCTAGATGCGGAGTTCAACTTCCTATAGTCTATGCATATCCTATGACCCGTTATCGTTCTAGTTGGGATTGATTCGTTCTTTTCATTTTTAACCACGGTTATCCCACCCTTTTTGGGAACCACGTGCACTGGGGAAACCCATGTGCTATCTGAGATCGGATATATGATTTCCGCGTCTAGAAGTTTGAGGATCTCCTTTTTAACAACCTCTTTCAAATTCGGGTTTAACCGTCTTTGATGTTCTATGGAGGTCCTCGTTTCATCTTCTAGATGTATGCGGTGAGTGCAAAGTGTAGGAGATATGCATTTGATATCATCGAGTGAATATACAATGGCTCTCCTAAACTTACGCAACTCATGCAATAGAGCGGATAACTCATCACCACTAAGGCTATCATTCACAATGACCGGATAGGACTCATTAGGACCTAAGAAAGCATACCTTAGTCCCGTAGGAAGCGGTTTGAGGTCCACCTTAGACGCCTTGAGTTCGCTCCAATCATCCGCATCCAAGCTAGTCTTACCATTGCTAGCTCCTTCCACGTCCATCTTTTGCTCCACTTCCAAAGCAAAGCTCTCTTGTACCAAACCCATTGTAGAACCGTCTTCACACTTTATCCCTTGAAGACCAAAGTCAATGAACGAAGCTTCCTTAACCATTGGCTTGTGCGAGTCCAAAATCAACTTGTAGCCTTCACTTGCCTCACTCAAATACCCATGTTCACCGTGATCCTTAGTCAAAGCAACTTGCAAACCATCCTCAAGATTCAACTCTTCAAGGAGTTCATCCGCCAATTCATCCATGATCTCGATGTAGAAGCATTGACCGTCTATAGTGGGCTTCTTCATGACATCATTGATGTTGAATTCAAGCACCTCATCTTTACCCAAATGCAAGTCAATCTTGCCCTTCCTCACATCGATGATTGCTCCCGCGGTTGCCAAGAAGGGTCTCCCAAATATCAAAGGGTCTTTCGGTTCTTCGTCCATTTTCAAGATAACAAAATCCGTTGGAACAATGAAATCTCCAACCGTGATTGGTAAATCCTCAAGTAGCCCAATAGGTACTCTCACGATTCTATCCGCAAGGATCAAGGAGATTCTACAAGCCTTGTACTTCGTGAATCCCAATCTCTTAGCAACGGATAACGGCATTAGGCTCACACTAGCACCCAAATCACAAAGGCAGTTGTTGAATGCAAGAGGTCTCAAAGCACATGGGAGAATGAAACTACCCGGATCTCCAAGTTTCTTTGGTACCACCTTCTTTTGGATGATGGCACTACACTCATGAGTCAATACCACCATGGATTCCATCTCTTTAGCTCTTTCTTTCACGGCATCCTTGAGGAATTTGGCATATTGAGGCACAAGCAAGAATGCATCCACTAAAGGCATGGTGAGCTCAACATTCGCCATTTGTTTATCAAACACCGCTTTGTACTTTTCCAACAATTGCTTCTTGAAACATCCGAGAAACGGAAGTTTTGGCACATAAGGTGGTGGTGGGACAAACAATGTCTCTCTCTTCTTGGGCTTCTCTTGAGCAACAACCTTGGTCTTGATCTCTTCAACCTGTTTACCCTTGTCTTTGCCTTCCAAAATCGTGTCTTCAACTACCACTTCGTCTTGAGTCTCAAGTTCCACCCCCCCCCCCACTTTGGTTCTCAATGTCCTCGTTGAGATGAGAAGGGGATTCTCTAGTGGGTAGGACCGTGCCACTCCGTAGTGCGATGGCATTCACATACTCCTTGGGGTTGGTCTCGGGCTTTCCCGGTAGTTGACCTTGTGACCGTGAAGAAGAAGCGGCGCTTTTGCCTTCAAGTTGCTTAACCTTGGAGCTCAATGTCTTAAGCTTGGAGTTAAGATCGTTGTAAGAACAATCTACCCTTGTATTGATCTCCGCTTGTCCCTTGAGAAGTTGTTGAAACATGGTGTTCAAGTCAAGCTCTTGGTTTAGACGTAGTTGCTTGACCTTGGGGAACAAATCCTTGTTGAAAACCGGGGGGAGCAATGAAAGGTGCTTTGGCTTGAAACCCGCGTTGGTTCCCTTGAAAAGTATTCTTGGGAACATAGCCTTGGTTGTTGGAAGCTTGACCTTGTTGTTGGGGAGTGAAGTTCCTTTGTTGACCACCTTGGTTACCTTGGTGTTGTTGAGGATACACTTGATCTTGTGGATTCTCCACATTTGGGTTCTGGTAAGAGAAGTTAGGGTGGTTTCGGTAGTTGTTGTTGAATATACCCAGTTGGTAGCCTTGGTGACCCACATAATTTATCTCCTCTTGTGTGCTCAAGTCCACAACTTCATCTTGATAACCTTGGTTGTCCTCATAGTCCCCAAAATAACTTGCTTTTGAGAAGAGCTTATAAGCTTGTCTATGTTGTCATTGAGGCTCTTTATTTCCTTGGTCCTCTTTTTCTCTTCTAAATCACTAGTCATTCGGGTTGCTCTATCGTAATCATCTCCATAAGTCTCGTCGCTTTGAGCTAGATTCTCAACTAGTTCTATGGCTTCATCAACATCTTTGGCCAAGAAGTTCCCATTGGAGGCCGTGTCTAGAAGCATCCTTATCTTGGGCAAAGCACCACGGTAAAAGGTGCTTAGGAGAGATGCATTGGAGAAACCGTGATGAGGACATTGAGAAGTGTAGCTTCGAAACCTTTCCCATGCTTCGTTGAAGGACTCGTTTGATCGTTGGGTGAAGCTAGAGATTTCGTTTCTCAACTTAGCGGTTCGGGCCGGTGAGAAAAACTTAGCAAGGAAAGCTCGCTTGCAATCGTCCCAAGACGTGATGGAGCCTTGAGGTAGATTCTTCTCCCATTGATGTGCCTTATCTCCAAGGGAGAACGAAAAGAGTCTTAGCTTGAAACCGTCTTCCGAGACACCGTTCATCTTCGTTAGCCCGCATATCCTATCGAATTGATCAATATGATCCAACGGGTCCTCCATAGATAGGCCGTGGAATTTTTTGCCTTGAACCATATTGATCAACCCCGTCTTCACTTCAAAGTTATTGTTCTCCACCGGAGGGGATTGGATCCCTTGACGGTTTTTATGAGCATTGGCAGCATCACCCGCGCCAACCACGTTTTGAGCCCTTGGGGGATGGTTAGGGGGTCTCAGTTGCCGGGCGGGTGGTGGTGGGATGTGTGGGGCTTTTACACCTTGGGCGTGGTGGTTTCCATTACCACCATTGCCGTGTTGATTGGCAAATTGCCCGTTGTTGTTACCAACTAGCACGTCGTCTAAGTTCTCCATACCCAAACGTTCGACGTGTAGTTGTCTTTCCCTTTGTCTCCTTGCTCTTGCGAGTTCTCTCTCCAAAGCACGAATGTCGTCCACTCTATCAATCAAATTTTTTGAACCCCGACTTCACAAGTTCATACACCTATAGAGAAAGATAGGAAGCAAGGTAGAGATTGAGGTTAGTAACAAAAGTAAAAAGAAAGCTTAATCTCAAGAAGATCTAAAAATCTTAATGTTGAAAGCTAAACCCAATCGGCAACGGCGCTAAATTGATAGTAGGATTTTTCCTAATCAATTACTCAAACCCTACTCGTATCATTGTAGTATTTGAGGATAAATCCAAATGGGTTTCAATTCAATCACTAAGAATGCATAGAACTACTTAATTCAAGCGAACAAGGTTGGTTTTAGTTTCAATTCTAGCAATCTTAATTCAAATTAAACAAGCAACAAGTAACAAGATCGAATAAGCGTTAAACGAGATTAACAAATTTATAAAAAAAGCTGAATCCGAGGATGAGGTTATGGAACTAGAGTGATCTAATGGCTAATCTATGATGCTCAATACACGTAATGCTAATCCCTAGGTTAAAATCATTAATTATGACTAATCCTTTCTCAAAACACTAATCACTTTGCTAATCACCAAATCAAGAACAAACTATCATTTGTGATAAGATGATTAGCAAGCATTAATATCAACATTCAAATCAACCAATGAACACCTTAAGCAACTACTCTCATAGGTTAATCATATTCATTTCTTACTAAGTTCTTTGGGGAATTTCATCAAACACCTTGTGGGTGTGAAATTCCCTAAGTTCTAGATTGACTCTCTCAAGTTCAATCTAACATTAAGGTCACTTAGCAAGAAGAGAAATCAAATAATATAATCCTAAACATCATAAATCAACCATTGGATAACCCTAAATCTACCTCATCCCAAGATCCTAAAAGACTACTCACTAATCATGGAGAATCCCACAAATCCTATGAAGAACATATTTAATTTCATGATTAGATGATGATTTGATTAAGAAAAAAAAGATGGAAGATATAAATCAAGAAATCCAAACTTAAATTGCATAAATCAAAAGGTATCTCTTACAAATTACTTAGAACCCAAAAAATGGGGTGTTTTTAGCTTAGAGAAAAACTTAGATCAAGAAAATTAGGTTTAAAAATATTTATAGTGAATAGTGGCGAACCGGGTCAACCCGGGACAAACCGGGTATTGACCCGGTCAAAATGGGTAAAATTGGATCGTGAAGGCTTGTACCGACCGGGTCTGGGTCGGCACAAGTAGGTCGGTACGAGCTTTCTTTTTGTACCGATCGGGTGGCGCCGAGTGAAGGTGGACCGGTACTGTCCTTGTTGCCAGGTGAAAACGCGCTGCATGGGCACGGGTCGGCTACGGTGATGAGTTTTAGCCGATACAAGGAGTGTTGGGTCGTGTGCGGGAGATGGTTTTAGCCGACAGAAATGGATCGGCATGCTTGCTGAGTTTGTACCGAGCTGTAGTACCAACCGAGAGCGGGTCGGTACTAATCTTCCTAAGCATTCGTGCCGCACGAGCTGGGTCGGTACAGGTGCACTCCTCAGGTCGGCCTTTGCTTCTGTCTCCATACCGATCGAGATGTGCCGATCCAGGACCGGTCGGTACAGTGCTTTGGAAACTGTCTTTTCCTCCAGCCTTCTTCTCTTGCTCCAAAGGTCGAATGTGCTTGGTTCCAAAGCCTCTAATCTCTTCCAAAATGCCTCCAAGTCCCTAGAAATCACTCCAAAACATGCAAGACTCACTAAGACCTAATGCAAAACACCTTATACTCTAATCAAGACTAAAACACTAAGAAAATATTACGAGACATATGCAAAGGAAGTAAAAGCTAAGATAAATAAATGCATAGATGATGCAAATTATGACAATATCACACATCGGCTGTAAAAGCGCTATGGATTTCAACCATAGCGGATATTGCGCGCGACGAATATGCACTTTTCCTGTAGTGATAAAACGAAGAACCCTAATCGGTGTCCTAGTCTAAAAACTCAATAAGAAATCGAACCATGATAGCCCCTTTGAAACCTTATACCCAACAAAAAAACTACTCATCCATAGCTGAGGTTAACATAATCAATAATAAGAAAAGAAAACAGTAAAGAAAATGGATGAAGAAAGC
>PKMM01023090.1:49803-61527 GCA_002933915.1 Eutrema heterophyllum | reverse complement strand
TGCATTGCGTTCTTGTTCATTGTGTTGAGTTTCACTCTTGAAAGCCCTTGCTTGAGCCTTGCAAAATCGTTTAACGTTATCCCTAGGAGCTCATAAATTTTCTTGAGTAATTTTGTAGGTACAATGGCAAAAGAAGGTGCTCCAACAACTCGAGCAACGACCGGTGCAAAAGCTAAAGGCAAAGCCATTGCCAAAGCCTCAACCGCCACAAGAAAGACCGCGGCAAAGGCTTCCAACTCCAAGGGCAAAGCCGCGGGAACGACCTCCAAGGCTAGTAAGGAAGCGCTTGCTAAAGCAAAAACCAAAGCTAAAGGCAAGAGAGTTGTGGAAGAAGAAAGCCCAAGTGAGGAAGAGGAAAGTTTGAGTGGGGAAGTGGAAGTGAGTAGGCCTACGGAGAACAATTTCTTCACAAAGTTCCACGGGATGAAATTTGAACAAGGCCAATTCGTTGACTCCGCGGTATTGGAGAAGATTGGAATCTATGAGGATGTGATATTTCTTTTCGAGAACATGGGACTTGGGTAGTTCATGAGGATGAAAGAAGAAGCTAACAAGGCCCTCTCTTGCATGTTCCTAGCGACCCTTAAGGCGGCATTTTACGATACGGGAGATGAAAGAGTGGAAACAGCGGGTTTCAGGATCATTAAGTTCAGGATCAGCGAGGTCACCTATAGAGTCACCTTCCGAGAGATATGTGAAATCTTTGGATTCAAGGAAGAAGGGACTTACGGGGGGCATTACTTTGATTATCCGAGACACGAGCTCCAACATCTCTGGAGTACGGTTGCATCCGGTGGTTTTGAGCCCGGTAGCTCCAAAAACGCAAGCATCCGCCACCCGGCTCTTCGGTATGTGCATAAGGCGTTAGTTCACATGTTCTACGCCAAGGTGGAGATTGACTCGGTTACGAATGAGGAAATGGAATTGATGGGCCTCGGCTTAAAGCCCCTTCTCCCCACTCTTCACAACGGGAAGGTATTCGAAGGAAACAAGAGGACTCCTTGCCTAGCGACGCTCTTGGTACGGCAATTGTTCGCATACAAAGAGTGGGCTTGGAAGACTAAGGCAAAGAAGGCCGGAATATGCATCAGAGGGCTTACAACGCCTATTCTCAAGGCGAAGGGAGTCAAGCTCACGGTTAGCTCTCATGAGTGGAAGCTTTTGGATGAGGGCTACCTTGCAAGGACTAGGTATGCAAAGGGGACACAAGAAGGCAAGATACCCTACAACCTCCACCTCAACGCAACTTCCCGTGCGCAAGTCTTGCTACCGAATCCTTCCCTCACCAACATCCGTGAGCCAAGGAATGTGATATTCTACCCCACGACGGAACATCTCTACAACCGAACCATGGACCCGCCAATCGATGCAATCCGCACGAGAACAATCAAGAGGAAGAGCAAGTCCACGACGCACGAGGTTCCTCGACACATCCCTTGGTTCCGAAGATGAAGCGCAAGATGAGCCATCTCTCGATCCCACCTATGGTTGCGAGCGCTATCATTTGGACCCGTTTGATGGTGTCATGCCCAACGCTGCAATGCGCCACGCTCACCACCAATCTCGGATCCTACAACGTTGGTGCAAGTGGCAAGACACAAACATGAGGAAGATGGTAAAAAAAATAAAAAGCTTGAAGAAGAAGGTGAAGTCGATGGGCAAAGTGATTAAGGAGTTAAGAGGAAACGATGGAGAGGCCGGCACATCTAGAGGCCACGATGATGAGGTGCAAGGAGAGATGGTAATGCACGCGGAGGCAAGCCAAGCCGCGGCCCGTGAGGAGAAAGCGGCCAAGAGAAGAGCAATGCGTTCACCGTCTCCTGTCTCAAGCAACCCGAGCTACTCGATGGGGTCTTCATCGCCATCTCAAAGTTTCTAGGTACAATCCCAAAACCCTTGTAAATAGTTTTATTTTTGGAGTCATGCATTGTATAGTCCTCTTTGTTTTTGGTTCTTCCCTTGAATTCATTTCACACCGAGACGGTGTGATTTAAGTTTGGGGAGGGACCGGTATCTAATCACGTTTATTGATCTTATTTTTGATTTTTGCATTTTGAGTCTCATGCATTTCATATAAGGCATAGAAAAACACAAAAAAATCAAAAATTTTGAAAACACAAAAAGAAAGCATGTAGTCGTATTTCATGAATAGGATCGAGTCTAGTAGCATATAGGTTGCATTGCACTTGCATAGGGAGCAATGATGATTTTTCCTTGTAGAGTGCCATATTAAGAGCTTAGTCCAATGCCCTAGTTGCTAATTGTTTGATGCTCTTGATCTCATGTCTGAAACTAAGGACGAACCCTACTTTGACCTCATGTCTCATCGTTCTTGTCTTGATTGAAGCAAACCTCGAATTGAATTCAACCCCATCTAAGCGATAACCTTAATCTTGACTTGTAATTATCATGTTTATGCATTTTTGAACGGATTCGTGGATTACCATATACATACTTGGGTATTCTTTTCCCTTTTTCACCACTCTTGCTTATTCAAGTAGCCATATCCCATCTTTGGAATGGTTCCCCGACCTTGACCTTATCCTTCTTTCTAGCCATTGATATTCGTGTGTGATTGGTGAGGCCTTCTTTCGAGCAAACTTGGCAAAAAGTGTTAGGTTTAGGACGACAAGGAGGAATTCTCATGTAGGTTTAGCTCCATCATCACAGGGTTAATCTAGGAGTAGGCTAGCTAGGTTGGTGGTTCTTGGTTCGATATGGGGGACGGTTTGGACATTTGGTGAACGGATTTTTTTGGAATGGTATTGTGGAATGGAAAAGATAAACAAGGAGAAGGGAAAAGGGGATTAGATTTATAGATTGGTTGGTGCAAAAATTCGTGAAAGATAGCTTCAAGTATAAGATTAGCCTCAAAAGTCCAAAGAAAAGAGAAAAGCCAAAAGGCAAAAGCATCAAAAAGGTGCAAGAGGCGTGAACAAGAATGAACGAAAAGGAGAGCTACGGTTAAAACAAAAGAAGCATCAAACCACAAAGAGCAAGGAAGAAGAAAATCCCCGAGTGAGAAGGAGATGAAGTGAAAAGAACATCAAGCGTGTTTGGGTTCGAGAAGGCGAAATGCCTTGAGAAGAAAAGGGTAGCTTAGGATAGGGGCACAACGAGTTAGAAAGGTTTAGGTTAGAGAAACTCTAGGCATTTGGGTAGATGAGAATTCTCCCTTGTATGCATAGGTTGCCTTTTACCTTTAGCATTTTGCTAAAGTTTGCTCTTTCCATGAGAGATCCTTGCATTTGATTACCCATGCGTGATAATGAGATCATCTTCATCTCATAACCAAACGAATTAATTTGATCTTGCATAAACATGATTCATGCTTATTACACTTAATCAATGTCAAGGGGTTGAAGGATAAGAAAGTTTGTGTAGGTCGAGGTTTGAGCTTGATTCATGTAGAAACGGGTATGGCTAGCCCCTTTTGTGTAGGCTAGTTTGATCGCGTTTTAGAAATAGCAACTCGGACATTGGGCTCGAATTCTTTTCATGGTACTTGTGGATATGAGCTCCTGATTTCAACCCTCTCTTTTCACTCGTTCTTGTTTATTTGCTTGCGGACAAGCAAAAGAATAAGTTTGGGGGAGTTGATATTCTCATATTTTGCATCATTTAAGCACTCTCTTAGCTCAGGTTTTGAGTCACTCGCATAGAAGTTTCATGTCATTGTCTAGCATCTTAGTCTTTATTAGAGTTAGGGTATCGCATTAGGTCCCATGGAGTCTTTGCATGTTCTGGGATGTAATCTAGGTACCTTGGAGGCGGTTCGAGACTTGAGACTTAAAGCCATTCTGACTGGGAGCAAGAAAAGGAAGCCAAGGACACGAAGGAGCTTGAAGGACGGACACACCGAGTCCACTACTCGGTATGAGCCACTCGGCACAGCAGCCTCAGGGCATTACACCGAGTCCACAGCTCGGTTTCACTAATCGGTGTCGAAGCTTCATGGCATTACACCGAGTCCACTACTCGGTGTAGACGTTCGGTGTGACAATAGAGACAAATCTCCTTAGCTCCGATCTACAACACCGAGCTGTGACATCGGTATGCTTCAGACTCCCACACGACAACTTCACCTCAATACCGAGCCCACCGATCGGTATGCTGGATCGGTGCAGAAACCCATGCCCAATACCGATTGCTCATACCGAGCAGTGGCATCTATGTCAGCCACTTCGACCAGTTTTACCCATCTTAACCGGGTCGACCCGGTTCGCACACTGTTCACTATATATATTTTTAGACCTAATTTTCTTGGGGGATGTATTTTTCTCTTTCTAAAACCTCTCTAAGTGTGTTCTAAGTGATTTGTAAGAGACATATTCTTGATTTATGCAATTTAAGCTTTGAATCCTTTGATCTCTATCTTCTACCTCTTCTTTCTTAATCATCTAATCATCTAATCATGGGATTTAACATGTTCTTCATAGGATTTGTTGGACCCATCATGATTAATGAGTAGTCTCGTAGGATCTAGGGATGGGTTAGGATTAGGTGATTTCCATGGATGATTTGTGATGCTTAGGGATAGATAATTAGTTTCCTACTCTTAGGGAGAGTGTTTAATGCTTGATTGTGCTTGAGAAAGTCAAACTTGATNACCCTAGGTTCTATCAGGTAATTAATCGCACTCTCGTGCCTAATCAATTATCCTAATATCTAAGTTCTAGATTCGTCGACCTAGAATTAGCTATGAGAACAACCTATGGTGAAGAACTAATTCAGATGGTGAATCCTAATTAACTAATTAACCTAACATTCAGAGAAAACCCTTATGAGAACCTTGAACCTAACAAGGGATCTACTCAGACATGGAGAATGAAAATATAATGATTTTATAGATCATCAAAGAAATCAATAAGAAACAGGAGTTCAGAGTTGTCTCTCCAAAAACCAGAGTAAAATAAAGCTTGTATCAAGCGTTCTTAGCCAAAGTGGCTGAAAAACCTAATTATAATCCTAAAACACGTTTTGGGCTAAATTGTAAATAACAAAGTCTTATGGGCAATTTTGCAGTTCTTCAACTCTTCATAAAAGTCGCGTTTCCTTCTCCATGGACGACGGTATCGACTGATACCATGAGTGGTATCGATCGATACTCGGACAATGACGCGCT
The DNA here is from genome assembly GCA_002933915.1 of Eutrema heterophyllum. Taxonomy (NCBI): domain Eukaryota; kingdom Viridiplantae; phylum Streptophyta; class Magnoliopsida; order Brassicales; family Brassicaceae; genus Eutrema; species Eutrema heterophyllum. The sequence continues at coordinate 56,402 of PKMM01023090.1, read as the reverse complement.
TCCTTCCTTCATGGTGTCAGTATCGATAGACACCAGGTGGTGTCGGTCGATACAAGGGCTTCAAATCGGGTACTCAGCTACACGAACTTCTGTTTTGCTCCAAAATGCTCCAGAAAGGTCCAATATCTCCAATTATGCTCCAAACGTGCTAAAACCTGTAAAAGACTCTAAAACACTACAAAATAGTAAAAAGACTCTATAAAACGGACTTATATCATGGCTTAAAAGGGGTAAAAACCATGATATATAAACTCCCCCAGACTTAGCCTTTGCTTGCCCTCAAGCAAATAGAAGACTAAACCAGAGAAAGAAGTTTGAAAACACGGAGACTCACCTGTTCATGAAACATTGCAATGACCCTTTTCTCAAGCACCCAAATGTCACCTAACCAGTTCCAAGACTAACCACCATGTACTTCTCCTTAGGCATTCGCAGCTTCCCCAGACTACACACATTATTTCGTAGCTTCATTCAATTAAACTCATCATCGCCAGTTTCATCGCTGTGATTAATACCAAGAACCTTCTAGATTCTTTCCCATACAATATCATGACAAGGAACCACCCAATTTCACACTTTTTGTACCACTTTCTCTCCCCCAAACTTATTTATTTATTCGCATATACAAATCAAGGTTTGAGACGCGAGTATTGATGGTGTTTACCACCGAATCCCCGGTTCTTCCCTCTCAATGTATCAAAGGGTGTAGGCGAATAATGGCATCATTGGAAAATCCTAGCCTCGCTTCCAACCTTTGTGTGATCATTCCTCACCAAGTAGAATAATGGGATCGCTGCATTCCTAACCCTCTACTTAGGAAAAAATCATCTCATATTTTCATGCACTTATTTATTAATTAACACAAGGGGAGAGAGATACTATTACTTTTAAACACATGGGTTCCTTTGTCAGATATGAATGAGGAATCAAGCTCTAGGAATACTAACCACGTCGATGAAGTGCAGAAATTTGGCTCAGGCTTTAAAAGAACTCTGCTGGAAACATGTGTGTCTTCTAGTTAACTGGTCAACCTTTGAATTTTTCATTAGTCGATCTGTAACTGATTTTGTAACAATGGTCACTTAGAAGCAAAGTCAAAACAGTAGATTCAAGAACAAGATCATAATCTCCAACAAAACTTTGACTCAATAAAACAAATTTGACACAAAAACGACTGACTCTAAGAAAAACAAACACGCTGTCAGCAACTACCTCCCCCAGACTTAAACAACACTATCCCCAGTGTTATCTAGTCTAGAGTTGGTAAAAGAAACCAGAAGAGCTGAGTGGATTGAGGAAAAGCGAAGAAGTTACCCGAGATGGTGATGAGTGTCGACCGATACAGCACTGGTATCGATCGATACTCGTAGCAAGTTTCTGCTCCTTTGTCGCGTGGATGGTGTCGATCGATACCGGGTTGGTGTCGATCGATGCTGCTCTTCTGAATCTGCTTCACGTGAAACACAAGACACAAAACCAATAATAAAACAAAAACAAAAGACGTATATACAGACTTACCAGTGGGTTGCCTCCCACCTAGCACTTGTTTTACGTCACGAGCTTGACTTTGCTCAGGTGATTAGTCATAGCGAGGTTGAGAGCTTACTCCCATGCAAGTTCCACAGCTAGATACTTGCAGACTCTGAGTTCTACTCAACATGCTCTCTATAACCTCTTTTCATTTCTGTTTCAGCTCCGTAGTAAGAATGACTCTAGCCTTGGAGAATGGTTTTGATGTTCCTTTGCACTTCACCTAGTACTCAATCGAGTCCCCATCACACTTCTGAGGGATTGAGGTCACAGAGGGAGCACCTTTGACTCTTTTGCTCTTTACATTCTTCTTTGCCTTAGCTGTTTTGACGTCTGTCTTGGTGATGACAGAAGGACTATCTAGAACGGCTATGACATTAGGCTCGTCATAAGGCTCTTCCCGATTATCAACTACCAACGTCTCTCCTGTGACAACATCGATGCAAGAGACACGCGTGGGAGTTCCTCTAGTAGGAATAGCTTCGTAGTATACCTCCTTGTCAATGTATGAGAACGAGATTTTCTTGCTGGGTGTGTCCATAATGGCACCAACCGTAGCCATGAACGGTCTTCCAAGAATCAACTGCGTAGTAGATCTTGCACTCATCTCTACAACTTGAAAATCAGTAGGAACCAGACAATCTCCTACCGTGACCATCAAATCAGGGATTGTACCGTGCGGAAGTTAGGTGGAACAGTTTGCGTATGTGAGGTATGTCTTGGGCAGACGAATATCAGCTCCCAATCTCTCTGCAATTTCCCTTGACATGACATTTACTCCAGCCCCCGAGTCAACGATAGACTCTTTGAATTTAACTCTAGAGAGAGAGCATGGAACTGAGAATATTCCTGGGTCTTCCTCTTAATCAGCTGTTTCATCGGAGGTGGTGTATTTCTGGCTTTGATAAAGAGTGCCTTGATCTCTTCCTCAATTTCTCTGCAATTTTGGAAGTAACACTCCAAAGGGCGTTTTCAAAAGCTTCTTCAAAAGACATCGTATGGGGAATCCTCCTTACCATCTTCTCAAAACCAAGCAACTTCTCTGCAGAGATGGGACCTCTGAGGTGTCTAGGTGGTATAGGATATGACACTTTAGGCTTGTAAACCCTTTCCTCGACAATCTTGGGTGTTTTCACAGTTCCTGGCTCAGTCTGCGAGGGGTGTCGACCGATACCAAGTTGGTGTCGATCGATACAAGGCTTCTCTGTCGTCTCTTCAGATGTGGTGTCGATCGATACAGGGTGGGTGTCGATCGACACACGAGGGCTTGAGATGTCCCGTGAAAGTATCTGCACTGGTGTCGATCGACACTGGCTGGTGTCGGTCGATGCTTGTTGTTTCGAAACGTCTTTGGCAGATCTTTGGACGGGTATCGACTGATGCTGGGTGGTATCGATCGATGCTGGGGCGATTTCGGGAGCCTCATCGTCGTCATCTTCAGCAAGATCGACGAGATTCTTTGTAGTTAGGTCAATTTTCACTCCTGGATCGACCTCTTCATCACTTTTTAAGGTGATTACATTGACGCATTCCCTTGGATTCAGTGTTTTCCCTGGAAGAAAACCTTCTTGCCTCTTCACAGCTGCTGCAGTCTGAGCGACCTGAGTTTCCAGCCTCTTCTGATGAATGCTAAGAGCTTCAATCTTTCCATTTAGGTCTGTGTACATAGCATCCATCTTCCCATTGAAATCCACTGTCATCTTTTGCTGTCCCTGAAGAAGCTGCTCAAGCATATACTCAACCTTGCTCTTTGGAGATTTGGGTGGGTGAGGTGGGTATTGATATCTCTGACTTTGAAAACCAGCACCACCAATGTAGTTAACACCTTTCACTTCATCCTCATCAGCAAAGTAAACAGCCTTCTTCGTCTTTTCCATCAGGAGATTGTGCACTGAATCCAGCTTGGCTTGAACCTCAGCAATCTGTGATCCATCCGAATTCCCAGCCTGCTTCTTCCGCTCAAAGTCTGCATTCTTGGTGCTATTGCTAGACGCCAAGTTCTCAATCAGCACATAAGCATCGTCTGGATACATGGTGTTGAAATTCCCATTACTCGCAGCATCCAAGGCCATCTGATACCTCCAATCGATCCCTCTAAAGAAGATACCCAGCAACTGAACCTTAGTGAACCTGTGATGTGGACAATCCCTCTGATATGATCTGAATCTGATCCAAGCGGCCTTGAACGCCTCAGTCGCTCCTTGAGAAAATTGGGAAATCTTGTTCCCGAGCTCCTCGGATCTCGCATCATCATAGAAATTATTGAGGAAGACAGTCTTAGTCTCATCTCAGGTAGTCAACGACCCAGCTGGCAATTGCTTCAGCCAGTAAGCTGCATCCCCACCAAGAGAGTATGGGAAAAGCTTACAGAGGAGGTAATCATTGGACACTCCATTGTACTTGATGCTAGTGAGCAAGTCCTCAAACCTCTCAATATGATCAATGGGGTGCTCATGAGGAAGACCATGAAAAGGATGCTGACCCACAAGAGTGAAGTATGCAAGTTTCAGCTCAAAGTCATTCCTCTGGAAAGCAGGTGGACGAATCACTGATCGATTGGCATAGAACTGATCAGGCCTGTTATACTCTCCAATTGTCCTACCACGATCAACCACATTATTCCCAACATTTACAACAGCTGGAGGGACAATGATGTTTCCATCTCCATCAAGTCGTTGCCCCCTCTCATTGCACAATTGACCATCTTGGTCTCTCAAAGCTCCAGCATCATCACGAACCAGAATCACTGGATTGTTCATCTCTGCTGGCGTCTTTGCTTTCCTGTTTGTGCGTTCCAAAAGTGCTAGTTCTTCAAGGGAAAGATTAACTAGCTGAGTGCTCTTGTTTCTTCTGGTTTCGCGATTAGGCATACACATGAAACACAAAAGTCAAAGCACGTAAGTAACAAACAAAAATTACGACGAGTATCGACCGATACCACTAGGGTGTCGATCGATACCGACGAGCTTAGTCGAAATTCTCGGCTAAAATCTAATGGCGAAATTGAGTCCCCGGCAACGGCGCCAAATTTGATATGCTCAAATTAATACCTTATAAGTACTAAAGCAGTTGTTGTAGTATATGTAGGGGTTGAACACAAGAACTCCATATATCACGCAATAGATTATATAGATTCGAATTAAGCTAAACCAAAAGATGTAATTGAAAGCAATACGTAAATTAAAAGTGTTGTAAGTCAATTGGAAAGAAGATAGGCTCAGGGTATTTCTCAGGAATTCAATGAATGTAGATAAACTAACTAACAAGATTTAGATTTAGCGCGGTTCTTAAACTTAAATCACTAAAGTATAGCTAACCAACTCTCTTTGCGAATCCTAAAGTCTAAACCAGCTTTTAGTTCAAGTTTGATTTGTTTACAAAACAACTAAACCAAATCTCTTTGCGAATAGTTATTTTGCTCACCCTAGGTTCTATCAGGTAATTAATCGCACTCTCGTGCCTAATCAATTATCCTAATATCTAAGTTCTAGATTCGTCGACCTAGAATTAGCTATGAGAACAACCTATGGTGAAGAACTAATTCAGATGGTGAATCCTAATTAACTAATTAACCTAACATTCAGAGAAAACCCTTATGAGAACCTTGAACCTAACAAGGGATCTACTCAGACATGGAGAATGAAAATATAATGATTTTATAGATCATCAAAGAAATCAATAAGAAACAGGAGTTCAGAGTTGTCTCTCCAAAAACCAGAGTAAAATAAAGCTTGTATCAAGCGTTCTTAGCCAAAGTGGCTGAAAAACCTAATTATAATCCTAAAACACGTTTTGGGCTAAATTGTAAATAACAAAGTCTTATGGGCAATTTTGCAGTTCTTCAACTCTTCATAAAAGTCGCGTTTCCTTCTCCATGGACGACGGTATCGACTGATACCATGAGTGGTATCGATCGATACTCGGACAATGACGCGCTTCCTTCCTTCATGGTGTCAGTATCGATAGACACCAGGTGGTGTCGGTCGATACAAGGGCTTCAAATCGGGTACTCAGCTACACGAACTTCTGTTTTGCTCCAAAATGCTCCAGAAAGGTCCAATATCTCCAATTATGCTCCAAACGTGCTAAAACCTGTAAAAGACTCTAAAACACTACAAAATAGTAAAAAGACTCTATAAAACGGACTTATATCATGGCTTAAAAGGGGTAAAAACCATGATATATCAACTCCCCCAGACTTAGCCTTTGCTTGCCCTCAAGCAAATAGAAGACTAAACCAGAGAAAGAAGTATGAAAACACGGAGACTCACCTGTTCATGAAACATTGCAATGACCCTTTTCTCAAGAACCCAAATGTCACCTAACCAGTTCCAAGACTAACCACCATGTACTTCTCCTTAGGCATTCGCAGCTTCCCCAGACTACACACATTATTTCGTAGCTTTATTCAATTAAACTCATCATCGCCAGTTTCATCGCTGTGATTAATACCAAGAACCTTATAGATTCTTTCCCATAAAATATCATGACAAGGAACCACCCAATTTCACACTTTTTGTATCACTTTCTCTCCCCCAAACTTATTTCTTATTTTGTTCTCTTTTTTTTTTTTTTTTATTTATTCGCATATACAAATCAAGGTTTGAGACGCGAGTATTGATGGTGTTTGCCACCGAATCCCCGGTTCTTCCCTCTCAATGTATCAAAGGGTGTAGGCGAATAATGGCATCATTGGAAAATCCCATTACTCGCAGCATCCAAAGCCATCTGATACCTCCAGTCAATCCCTCTGAAGAAGATACCCAGCAACTGAACCTTAGTGAACCCGTGATGTGGACAATCTCTCTGATATGATCTGAATCTGATCCAAGCAGCCTTAAACGCTTCAGTCGCTCCTTGAGAAAATTAGGAGATCTTATTCCTAAGCTCCTCGGATCTTGCATCATCATAGAAATTGTTCAAGAAGGCATTCTTAGTCTCTTCCCAGGTAGTTAGTGATCCAGGCGGCAACTGCTTAAGCCAATAAGCTGCATCCCCACCAAGAGAGTATGGGAAAAGCTTATAGAGGAGGTAATCGTTGGACACTCCATTGTACTTGATGCTAGTGA
>PKMM01023090.1:2683-39988 GCA_002933915.1 Eutrema heterophyllum | reverse complement strand
TACTCAATCGAGTCCCCATCACACTTCTGAGGGATTAAAGTCATAGAGGGAGCACCTTTTACTCCTTTGCTCTTTACCTTCTTCTTTGCCTTAGCTGTTTTGACGTCTTTCTTGGTGATGACAGAAGGACTATCTAGAATGTCCATGACAGTTGGCACGTCAGAAGGTTCTTCCAAAGGATCAGCTACCAACGTCTCTCCTATGACAACAGCGATTTAAGAGACATGCGTGGTAGCTCCTCTAGTAGGAATGGCTTTGTAGTACACCCCCTTGTCAATGTATGAGAACGAGATTCTCTTGCTGGGTGTGTCCATAATGGCACCAACCGTAGCCATAAACGGTCTTCCAAGAATCAACTGCGTACTAGATTTTGCACTCATCTCCACAACCTGAAAATCAGTAGGAACCAGACAATCTCCTACTTCAACCATCAAATTAGGGATTGTATCGTATGTAAGTGAGGTGGAACAGTTCGTGAATGTGAGAGATGTCTTGGGAGATCGAATATCAGCTTCCAATCTCTCTGCAATTGCCCTTGACATGACTTTGACGCTAGCCCCCGAGTCAACGATAGACTCTTTGAATTTAACTCCAGAGATAGAGCATGAAACTGAGAATATTCATGGGTCTTCCCTCTTAATCAGCTGTTTCATCGGAGGTGGTGTACTTCTGGCTTTGATAAAGAGTTTCTTGATCTCTTCCTCAGTTTCTCTGCAATTTCGGAAGTAACACTCCAAAGGACGGTTTTCAAAAGCTTCTTCAAAAGATATAGTGTGGGGAATCCTCCTAACCATCTTCTCAAAAGCGAGCAACTTCTCTGCAGTAATAGGGTTCATGAGATGTTTAGGTGGTCGAGGATATGGCACCTCAGGTTTGTAGACCCTCTCTGGCGTCACATCAGGTGTCTTCTCGACTGTAGGGTCAGTGTCGATCGATACAAGGTGGGTATCGATTGACACACGAGGGCTTGAGATGTCCCACGAAAGTATCTGCACTGGTGTCGATCGACACTGGTTGGTGTCGGTCGATGCTTGTTGTTTCAAAACGTCTTTGGCAGATCCTTGGACGGGTATCGACCGATGCTGGGTGGTATCGATCGATACTGGGGCGATTTTGGGAGCCTCATCGTCGTCATCTTCAGCAAGATCGACGAGATTCTTTGCAGTTAGGCCAATTTTCACTCCTGGATCGACTTCTTCATCACTTCTTAAGGTGATTACATTGACGTGTTCATTCTGTGCATGAACCATCTTTCCCTTGACAGCTGCTGCAGTCTGAGCGACATGAGTTTCTAGCCTCTTCTGATGAATGCTAAGAGCTTCAATTTTTCCATTTAGGTCTGTGTACATAGCATCCATCTTCCCATTAAAATCTACTGTCATCTTCTGATGTCCCTCAAGAATCTGTTCAAGCATGGAATCAACCTTGTTCTTTGGAGACTTGAGAGGAGTAGGCTGGTAATTGTTGGTAAAGTTTCGGTTATTGTTTTGCTGGTATTGATATCTTTGACTTTGAAAACCAGCACCACCAATGTAGTTAACATCTTCCACTTCATCCTCATCAGCAAAATAAACAGCCTTCTTCGTCTTTCCCATCAAAAGATTGTGCACTGAATCCAGCTTAGCTTGAACCTCAGCAATCTGCGATCCATCCAAACTCCCAGCATGTTTCCTTCGCTCAAAGTCTGCATTCTTGGTGCTATTGCTAGACGCCAAGTTCTGAATAAGCACATAAGCATCGTCAGGATACATGGTGTTGAAATTCCCATTACTCGCAGCATCCAAAGCCATCTGATACCTCCAGTCAATCCCTCTGAAGAAGATACCCAGCAACTGAACCTTAGTGAACCCGTGATGTGGACAATCTCTCTGATATGATCTGAATCTGATCCAAGCAGCCTTAAACGCTTCAGTCGCTCCTTGAGAAAATTGGGAGATCTTATTCCTAAGCTCCTCGGATCTTGCATCATCATAGAAATTGTTCAAGAAGGCATTCTTAGTCTCTTCCCAGGTAGTTAGTGATCCAGGCGGCAACTGCTTAAGCCAATAAGCTGCATCCCCACCAAGAGAGTATGGGAAAAGCTTATAGAGGAGGTAATCGTTGGACACTCCATTGTACTTGATGCTAGTGACCAAGTCCTCAAACCTCTCAATATGATCCATGGGGTGCTCATGAGGAAAACCATGAAAAGGGTGCTGACCCACAAGAGTGAAGTATGCAGGTTTCAGCTCAAAGTCATTCCTCTGGAAAGCAGGTGGACGAATCGCTGATCGATTGGCATAGAACTGATAAGGCCTGTTATACTCTCCAATTGTCCTACCACGATCAACCACATTATTCCCAACATTCACAACAGCTGGAGGGACAATGATGTTTCCATCTCCATCAAGTCGTTTCTCCCTCTCATTGCACAAATGACCCTCTTGGTCTCTCAAAGCTCCAGCATCGTCATCAACCAAAACCACTGGATTGTTCATCTCTGCTGGCGTCTTTGCTTTCCTGTTTGTGCGTTCCAAAAGTGCTAGTTCCTCGTTGGAAAGATTAACTAGCTGCGTGCTCTTGTTTCTCCTGGCTTCGCGATTAGGCATGCACCTGAAACACGAAAGTCAAGAACGTAAGTAACCGAAAAACGCGACGGGTATCGACCGATACCACTAGGGTGTCGATCGATACTCTACGATTTAGACGAAATTCTTAGCTAAAATCTAATGGCGAAATTGAGTCACCGGCAACGACGCCAGATTTGATATGCTCAAATTAATACCCTATAAGTACTAAAGCAGTATTTGTAGTATATGTAGGGGTCGAACACAAGAACTCAAGAACGTCACACAATACATTATATAGACTCGAATTAAGCTAAACCAAACAATGTAATTAAATGCGAGTGCGTAAATTAAACAAGTTGTAAGTCAATTGGAAAGAAGATAGGCTCAGGGTATTTCTCAGGAATTCAATGAATGTAGATAAACTAACTAACATGATCCATATTTAGCGTGGTTCTTGAACTCAAATCACTAAAGTATAGCTAACCAACTCTTGTTGCGAAATTATTTAAGTCTAAATCCTAGAATTCCAAATCTTTTGCGAATTATAAAGTCTAAACCAGCTTTTAGTTCAAGTTTGATTTGTTCACAAAACAACTAAACCAAATCTCTTTGCGAATAGTTATTTTGCTCACCTTAAGTTCTATCAGGTAATTAATCGCACTCTCGTGCCTAATCAATTATCATAAGACCTAAGTTCCAGATTCGTCAACCTAGAATTAGCTATGAGAACAACCTATGGTGAAGAACTAATTCAGATGGTGAATCCTAATTAACTAATTAACCTAACATTCAGAGAAAATCCTTATGAGAACCCTGAACCTAACAAGGGATCTACTCAGACATGGAGAACGAAAACAACATGATTGAATAGATCATTAAAGAAATCAATAAGAAACAGAAGTTCAGAGTTGTCTTTCCAAAAACCAGAGTAAAATAAAGTTTAGCCAACAAAAGTGGCTGAAAAACGTAATTATAATCCTAAAACACGTTTTGGGCTAAATTGTAAATAATAAAGTCTTCTAGACCAAGGTGCAAATTCTCAACTCTTCATTTAAAGTCGCAACTCGTGTCTGCTTCAGTGAGTATCGACCGATACTAGTCAGTATCGATCGATACTGAGGCTTCAAATCGGGTACTCAGCTACACGAACTTCTGCTTTGCTCCAAAATGCTCCAGACGTGCTAAAACCTATAAAAGACTCTAAAACACTACAAAATAGTAGAAAGAATCTATAAAACGGACTTATATCATGGCTTAAACGGGGTAAAAACCATGATATATCAGTTCTCCATGCCCAAATGTTCGACGTGTAGTTGTCTTTCCCTTTGTCTCCTTGCTCTAATTCCTCAATCCAATAAGTGAACTAGGTTTTCCTTGCCTCTAGAACGGGTATGCATGCACCTATAAGATAGAGATGGCAACAAGAAGTGAAAGAGATTAGTACAAAAGTAGAAAGAAAGCTTAATCTCAAGAATATCTAAAACCTTAATGTTGAAAGCTAAAGCCAATCGACGACGGCGCCAAATTGATAATTTTGTCTATCTAGATATCAATTCTCTAGATGCTAAGTAGCATAAGAGATATCGAATCCAAAGGGTTAAGTTCCAAAACACCAAGAATACATAGAACTATTCAAGTTAAGCAATATGATTGGTTTTGGGATTAATTCTAGCAATCTAATTCAAAAGGAACAAGAAACATGAATTAATTAAACGAGGTTAAATGCAATAATAAATGGCGAATCCTAGGATGAGGTTATGAAAATGAGATGATCCCATAGCTAATTCATGATGTTCAATACAATGCTAATCTCTTGGTTAAGACCAATAATTATGACTAATCCTTTCTCAAGGTACTAATCACTTTGCTAATCACTAAATCAAGAACAAATTCTCATTTGGGATAGAATGATTAGCAATCATTAAATCCAACATTCAAATCAACCAATAAACACCCTAGACAGCTACTCTTATAGGCTAAGCATGTTTATTTCTTATTAAGTTCTTTGGGGAATTTCATCAAACACCTTGTGGGTGGGAAATTCCTTAAAGCCTAGATTGATTATCACTAACCTAATCTAGCATTAAACACACTTAGCAAGAAGGGAAATTGGTAAATCTAACCCTAAACATCATAAATCAACCATTGGATCACCCTAAATCTACCTCATCCCAAGATCTTAAGAGACTACTCACTAATCATGAAAGACCCAACAAATCCTATGAAGAAGATGTTTAATCCCATGATTAGAGGTCCAAAGGCCTTTCCTCGATCCCCCAAACAACGGATGCAGACTATGATGATTTGATTAAGAAAGAAGAGATAGAAGATAGAAATCAAGAAATCCAAACTTAAATTGCATAAATAAAAGAAGGTGTCTCTTACAAAATACTTATAACCCTAAAAAGGAAGGTTTTTAGCTTAGAAAAAACTTGGATCAAAGAAAATTAAGTTTTAAGTATATATAGTGAATAGTGGCGAACCGGGTCAACCCAGAAAATACCGGGTATTGACCCGGTCGGGTCTGGGTCGTGGTCACGCAGGCGGTCACACCGACCGGATTAGATCGGTGTAAGGGTCGGTGTTGGTGCTGGGATTGTGCACCGGTCGAGTGCACCGCATGGGAGAAGAGGAGCTCGGGTCGGTGCTTACGCTCTGATGCAGCACTAGACGGGTGCACCGGATGAGAACGGTCAGTGGAGACGTTCTTAAGTAGCACACCGGTTGATGGCACCGGTCGGGAGAGGGAGGTCTTGGTCGGTGCTTAGCCTCTGTCCTTACACCGGTCGGTTGCACCGCCCAAGGCTGGTCGGTGTAGGCGTATCGTTCATCGGCCAGACGGACACACCTTCAGTAGATCGGCCATATCTCTCGAACCACATGTCTGAATGACCTGAATCCAACTCCAAACGACAGCTAACTCTTTCCTATACTACTTCCATGAAGACTGTTGAAGCTGAATCAGATCTCGAGGCCTTCTTCCAGCCACATCTTTGAGACACCTCGGGTGAACTCTTCCTTCTCTCAAGCTCAATCACTCCAATTATCCCCAATTGTCTCCAAAACACCTAGAAACACTCCAAATGCATGCAAGACTTACTTGGACCTAATGTAAACACGTAATACTTTAATCTAGACCAAAATGCTATAAAAACTATGAAAGACACATGCATGAGACCCGAAACACTAAATAATATGCATGCTAAAACGGGTAAGATATGGGAATATGATATTCTCATATTTTGCATCATTTAAGCACTCTCTTAGCTCAGGTTTCATGTCATTATCTTAGTCTTTATTAGAGTTAGGGTGTCGCAAGATACATGACCTTTGCAAGTCTGTAGAATCAATTACTCTAAATGCCTATGTAGCATAAGAGGTATCGAACCAAAGGGCTAAGTTCCAATGCACTAAGAATCCATACTACTTCTTAATTTAAGCAAACAAAGATGGTTTTGATTAATTGTCAAGCTAATGATTCTAGTTCAAGCAAAGAAAACAAGATAAGGCAGTAAACGAGATTAAATGCAATAATAAAAGGCAAATTCAAGGATAAGACAATTGATTTAAGGTGATCCCATAGCTAATTAACGATGTCCAATACTCAACGAAGACTAATCCCTAGGCGAAGATCACTAATCTTAACTAATCATCTCTCAAGGCATTAATTACTTTGCTAATTACTAATCCAAGACCAAATTCTCATTTGTGAATCACTAATCATCAAGCATTAAGTTCAAACATTCAAGATCAACCAAATAAACACTCTAGACAACTATTCTCATAGGCTAGAAATGAATATATTTTGAAAAGTTTATCAAGGCATTTCATCGAACACCTTGTGGGTGTGAAAGACCCTTTGATCTAAACAAGCTTTCTCAAGCCTAATCTAGCTTTAAGATCACTAATCAAGAAGGGATATTTAATAATCTAATCCTAGACATCATTAATCAACCATTGAATCACCCTATATCTACCAAATCCTCAAATCATAAAAGACTACTCACTAATCATGAAGAACACACCAAATCTCATGAAAGAGGTGTTGTTAGTCATGATTAGAGAATAGAAAGATGAAAGATTAGAAGAGATTAAGAAATTAAAACTTAGATTGCATTAAAAGTAGAAGATCTCTCTTACAAATTACTTAGAACACTTATGGGAAGGTTTTTAGCATGAGAAAAAGAGATTCACAAGAAAATTAGGTTTAGAGTATTTATACTAAGGAGTGGGCGAACCGGGCCGACCCGGAACAAACCGGGTACCGACCCGGTCAAATCTTGGGTCGTGACACTAACATTGAACGGTGCACTCAATGTAACGGTTCAATGTAGAAAGCTTCTTCAAGGGAGAGGCAAGGTGGGACGCCAACATTGGACGGTGCACTCAATGTAACGGTCCGGTGCTTAGCACCAAAATGTTCTGTCCCTGCACCGGACGGTGCACTCAATGTAACGGTTCAGTGTTGGTCGAAACTGTCTCGGCCATGTGGACATACCTCCAGTAAATCTGTCTTATCTCCCAAACCACACGTCCAAATGGCTTGATTCAGACTCCGGTAGAAATATAACTCATCCCTCTACAACTTTGATGAACATCTCCGAGGCTAAATCAGATCAGAGAGCCTTCGTTCTGCAGGTTGTTTTTGACGGTTCGGATGACCCTTGCATTCTACTTTGGTCCATTTCTCCAAATATACCCAAATTGTCTCCAATCACCTAGAAAATACTCCAAAACATTCAGGAACTCACTAGGACCTAATCCAAACGTCCTAAACTCTAAATGACACCTAAATGCAAGAAAAAACCATGATTATGCATGCAAATGACACAAAGCTCTAAGTAAAATGTATGCTAGAACATGTAAAATATGAAGATATCAATTCCCCCAAATTTAATCATTTGCTTGTCCTCAAGCAAACAAGACTAAGAAGAGGAAGAAGATCAAAATGGGAGCTCAAATCCAAGAGTACCATAAAAAGAATTCAAGCCCAATGTCCAAGTTGTCAATTTCATGATGCTGTCAAACAAGCTTACTCAAAAGAAACTAGCCATGTCTATCCTTACATGAATTATGCTCGAATCTCAACTTACCCAAGCCTTCCTATCATCCAATCCTTTGACATTCAATTAATAGTTTCAAGTGAATTATGTTCATGCAAGGTAAATAGACTCATTTAGTTAAGGACAAGGTTTTGAGATAAAAATGATCTCAATACATGTGGCGGTTATAAAACAAGGGATCTCTCAACGAAGGAATGAACTTTGGCAAAATGCTAAGGGTGAAAAGCAATTGATGCATACAAGGTTAGACTTCCATCTATCCAATGCCCCAATACAAATTCGACCCTACTTCTAAACCCTCAAAGTAACAATCGTAGCTACCCTTCCACAAGGCACTTTGCCTTCTTATGCCACATCTCTTCATAATCTTTCTCTTCTTTAAGCGCTTAGGGGATTTCTTCTTCACCAAATGGTTTGGCTTCCATTATTTTCCTTGACTTAGCTCTTCTTTTAATTTCTGTAGTCTCTTTCATTTTCCTTTCTAGCTTGCTTTAGCCATTTTGGCTTCTTTTCTTTCTTTTCAAATCTAGAGACTATCTTTTTCAACACTTAGAGCTAAACCAAATCTATCCTTGCCAACCATTTCGAACTTGCTTCCCCTAATCCTTCTCTCAAATTTCTTTCTTTCCATCCACTTTTCCAATCCCAACACCCTTTTTTCTTTCTTTTTCACCCATTTTCCCTCACCTCAAGTACCAACCTATCTAACTTAGCATAATCTAGCTCATTGATGCGTGAGCTAATTCTACATGAAAGCCTTTCCTTGTCGCTCTAAACCCAACACTTTTTGCTAAGTTCATTCAAAAACAAGGCGTCACAACGCTCACTAAAGATGTAGTCTTGAAAGAAGTTTAGGTTCAAGGCGGGGTGAACCATTCCAAATGTGGGAATTGGCTACTTGGGCCGACAAGAGTGGTAAAAAGGATAAGATGACCCAAGTATGTATGTGGTATCCATGAGTTCATTATGCAATGCATGAACATGATAATTAAAATGTCAAGATTAATGGTTTTCACTTAAGTAGGATTGGACTCAAATCAAAACTTGCTTTAATCAAGACAAGAGTAATAAGAAATGAGATCAAAGTATGGTTCGTTCTTAATTTCTAACACGAGATCAAAGCATCAAATCACTAGCAATTAGGGCATTGGACTAAGCTCTAAATATGATACTCTACAAGGAAAAATATATCATTGCTCCCAATGCACATGCAATGCAACCTTATATGTTATGCATCTAGACTCTGAGATGCAAGTAGATGCTTTCATTTTCAAAAAATTTCAAAATTATTGAAAATGCAAAATACAAAATAAGAATACAAAACACATGGTTAGATACCGGTCCCTCCCCTAAACTTAAATCACACCGTCCCGGTGTGAAATAAATTCAAGGAAGAGACCCAAAACAAAAGATGATACGCTAAGACTCAAAGGGAAAAAGCTACTTACAATGGAGGAGTGCTACTATGTGAATGGAGAAAATGGAGAGCTTTCCAACAACCTTGCCACCTTGCCATGACCTTGTTACCATTAAGAACCTTGCAACCACTCAACAAAAGATCAAAAAGCCCTAGAAACACAAAATCGACTAGAAATCAAAGAGAATATGTACAATGATAAACATGAGAATGTTTCCCAAGTGCACTTTGTTTAAAGTCACTAAGTTTGACTTTGGTTACCCTTTTTAGGCGGGTGAGAGAGGAGTATGAGCACTCCATGGTGGATCCTTGAGAATGAGGTGAAGAACCTTGCTCATAACTTCTTCAAGACCGGCTTGCCCTTTCTCTTTGAGCTCCAGTGTGAGGATCGCTTTGACCATGGCGAAAGGCTTGGACCGTCCCTCATACTTGATCTTGTACTCAATCACTCCATCCTTATGCTTCCAAGGAGTGAGAGTCATCATAGAAGGCTGGCTTGGCTCGGACTTAGACCCATGAAGCTTGCTTGATCAGTTTCCCATCTTAGCCTTGGCCTTTGTCTTCTTCTTTGCACCCTTGCTACCCTCAACGTCATTCTCCATTGTGTTGGGAGGAAGCGGTTCCAAACAAGCTATATCAACTTCTGAAGCTTCCTTGTCATCACCATAACCCAAATCTTTTCTCTCAAGAGACTTCTCTTCCTCTTCATAGACCTTTGGGGGTGGAGCTTCTTCAACCATCTCACATCTACCCACATACCTCGCTTCTTCTTCACCAAAACTCATCATCCTTTATGGTAATTGTGCCACAAAGCTTGTTGGAAGAAGTCCTCATTGGGTAATATACCTTATCATCTACATTCAAAAGAACTACCCTTTGATCTTTGAAATCTATTCTAGCGCCGGTGGTAAGTAGGAATGGGGTTCCAAGGAGAAGTGGGAGCTTTTTGGTCTTCTTAATCTCCATGACAAGGAAGTCTGTTGGGACTATGTAATCCCCAACCTTAATCGGATAATCTTCAAGAAGACCCAGTGGTTTCCGTGAAGAAACGTCTCCAAAGGTGATAGGTGATGGGTGATAGGTGAGGTTTCTTATCCCTAGACTCTTGAACATCTCATGGAACATGACATTCACACTTGAACCGGAGTCACACAAAGCATCGTCAATCTCCAAATCTCCAAGAGAGCAAGCTATAGAGAATTTACCGGGATTACCAAGCTTGGGGAGAGACTTAGGCTCGATCCATGTGCTTGGTGAATCAATGCAAGCAACACTACCCTTTGGTTCTTGAACCATGGTCACGTCCTCATCCTTTTCAAGGGTCACTCCCCCACTTTGGTCCTCAATATCCACATTGAGCTTCAAGGGAACGTCTCTAGGAAGAAGGTGTTCAACATGTAAACCGTAAAGTAGAAACTCCAAATATACCCAAATTGTCTCCAATCACCTAGAAAATACTCCAAAACATGCAGAAACTCACTAGGACCTAATGCAAACGTCCTAAACTCTAAATGAGACCTAAATGCAAAACAAAACCATGATTATGCATGCAAATGACACAAAGCTCTAAGTAAAATGTATGCTAGAACATATAAAATATGAAGATATCATCGCATTAGGTTCCATGGAGTCTTTGCATGTTTTGGGATGTATTCTAGGTACCTTGGAGGCGGTTCGAGACTTGAGACTTAAAGCCATTCTGACTGGGAGCAAGAAAAGGAAGCCAAGGACACGAAGGAGCTTAAAGGACGGACACACCGAGTCCACTGCTCGGTATGAGCCACTCGGCACATTGAGCTTCAAGGGAACGTCTCTAGGGGGAAGGTGTTCAACATGTAAACCGTAAAGTAGAAGCTCAATCTCTTTAGTGGCGGCTTCATGATCTTCAATGGGGCGTGGGTCATTTGAGGAGATGGCATTGCAATACTCCTTTGAGGGTTGTATTGCTTTCCCATTTGAAGAACTTTGTTGCACTTTGTCTCCATTGGCTCTCTTGGTCTCCATTTGTTGCACTCTTGAGCTCAATGCCTCCATCTTCTTGCTCATGTCCAATGCTCCACTAGCTTGTCCTTGAAGAAGTTGTTGAAGCATGTTCTTCATATCAAGGTCTTGAGGCATGGAGTTGTTGCCATGAGAACCGGGTGGAGGCATGAATTGATCTTTGTTGTAGTAGCCTCCTTGGTTCCCTTGAAATTGATTTTGAGGGACAAAGCTTTGTTGTTGATTGTTGTTGAAGTTCTTTTGATAGCCACCATGATTCCCGACATAGTGCACTTCTACTTTGTTTCTCAAATCCACCATTTGTTCTTGGAACCCTTGGTTTGCTTCACAATCACCAAATAAGTGAACCGCCTTTTGAGATGTAGTGATAAGCTTGTCAAGCTTATCCAACTTTTCACTTAGAGCTTTCATCTCTTTGGTTCTTCGTTGCTTCTCAAAATCGCTTGTGGTCCTTGTAGACCGATCATACTCATCACCATATGTTCAATCACTCAAAGCAAGGTTCTCAACCAACTCCATTGCTTAATTCACGTCCTTGGCCAAGAAGTTTCCATTAGAAGCGGTATCGAGCAACATACGGATCTTTGGAAGTGTTGCACGGTAGAGTGTGCTCAAGAGGGAAGCATCCGAGAATCCATGATGAGGGCATTGCGTTGTATAGCCGTTTGCTCTTTGAGGGAAGCTCGAGATCTCATTTCGTAGCTTAGCCGTTATAGAATGGGAGAAGAACTTGGCAAGAAATGTGGTTTTGCATTGATTCCAAGAAGTGATGGAACCTTGGGGAAGGTTCTTTTCCCATTGTCGTGCTTTGTCCCCAAGAGAGAATGGGAACAACCTTAGCTTGAAGCTATCCTCCGAGACACCGTTCATCTTGGTCAAGCCACAAATCCGGTCGAAGTGATCCAAGTGATCAAGAGGATCTTCCACCGCCAAGCCATGAAATTTGTTGCTTTGCACCATGTTGATGAAGCTAGCTTTGACCTCAAAGTCGTTGGTCTCAACCGGTGGTGCTTGGATTCCTTGGCGGTTGACATGGGCATTGGCCGCGTCGTCCGCTCCAACTATGTTGTGGGCTTGTGGATGGCGGTTTTGGACTCTAGCATTATGGGCGGGTGGTGGTGGGTTTTGGTCCATGTTCCCACCTTGTGGTTCTTCAACGTGTTCCATACCCAATCTTGCTATGTGTTGAGCTTGCTCCCTCTCTCTTCTTGCTCTAATACGACAGTGTAGAAGGTGTATGTCGTCCGTTGGCTCAACTAGATCGTCGTTGCCTCTAGAACGTAAGTTCATGCACCTACAAGAGAGAGCTAGATAGAGAGATTAGTAAACAAAAGAGAAATAAAAGCTTAATCTCAAGAAGAAGTAAAATCCTAATGTTGAAAGCTAAACCCAATTGGCAATGGCGCCAAATTGATACATGAGTTTTGCAAGTCTGTAGAATCAATTACTCTAAATGCCTATGTAGCATAAGAGGTATCGAACCAAAGGGCTAAGTTCCAATGCACTAAGAATGCATACTACTTTTTAATTTAAGCAAACAAAGATGGTTTTGATTAATTGTCAAGCTAATGATTCTAGTTCAAGCAAAGAAAACAAGATAAGGCACTAAACGACATTAAATGCAATAATAAAAGGCAAATTCAAGGATAAGGCAATTGATTTAAGGTGATCCCATAGCTAATTAACGATGTCCAATACTCAACGAAGACTAATCCCTAGGCGAAGATCACTAATCTTAACTAATCCTCTCTCAAGCCATTAATTACTTTGATAATTACTAATCCAAGACCAAATTCTCATTTGTGAATCACTTATCATCAAGCATTAAGTTCAAACATTCAAGATCAACCAAATAAACACTCTAGACAACTATTCTCATAGGCTAGAAATGAATATCTCTTGAAAAGTTCATCAAGGCATTTCATCGAACACCTTGTGGGTGTGAAATGCCCTTTGATCTAAACAAGCTTTCTCAAGCCTAATCTAGCTTTAAGATCACTAATCAAGATGGGATATTTAATAATCTAATCTTAGACATCATTAATCAACCATTGAATCACCCTAAATCTACCAAATCCTCAAATCATAAAAGACTACTCACTAATCATGAAGAACACATCAAATCTCATGAAAGAGGTGTTGTTAATCATCATTAGAGAATAGAAAGATGAAAGATTAGAAGAGATTAAGAAATTAAAACTTAGATTGCATTAAAAGTAGAAGATCTCTCTTACAAATTACTTAGAACACTTAAGGGAAGGTTTTTAGCATGAGAAAAAGAGATTCACAAGAAACTTAGGTTTAGAGTATTTATACTAAGGAGTGGGCAAACCAGGTCGACCCGGAACAAACCGGGTACCGACCAGGTCAAATCTTGGGTCGTGACACCAACATTGAACGGTGCACTCAATGTAACGGTTCAATGTAGAAAGCTTCTTCAAGGGAGTGGCAAGGTGGGACGCCAACATTGGACGGTGCACTCAATGTAACGGTCCGGTGCTTAGCACCAAAATGTTCTATCCCTGCACCGGCCGGTGCACTCAATGTAACGGTTCAGTGTTGGTCGAAACTGTCTCGGCCAGGTGGACATACCTCCAGTAAATCTGTCATATCTCCCAAACCACACGTCCAAATGGCTTGATTCAGACTCCGGTAGAAAGATAACTCATCCCTATACAACTTTCATGAACATCTGCAAGGCTAAATCAGATCAGAGAGCCTTCGTTCTGCAGGTTCTTTTTGACGGTTTGGATGACCCTTGCATTCTACTTTGGTCCATTTCTCCAAATATACCCAAATTGTCTCCAATCACCTAGAAAATACTCCAAAACATGCAGAAACTCACTAGGACCTAATGCAAACCTCCTAAACTCTAAATGCGACCTAAATGCAAAACAAAACCATGATTATGCATGCAACTGACACAAAGCTCTAAGTAAAATGTATGCTAGAACATATAAAATATGAAGATATCATCGCATTAGGTTCCATGGAGTCTTTGCATGTTTTGGGATGTATTCTAGGTACCTTGGAGGCGGTTCGAGACTTGAGACTTAAAGCCATTCTGAATGGGAGCAAGAAAAGGAAGCCAAGGACACGAAGGAGCTTAAAGGACGGACACACCGAGTCCACTGCTCGGTATGAGCCACTCGGCACATCAGCCTCAGGGCATTACACCGAGTCCACAGCTCGGTGTGACCAATCGGTGTCGAAGCTTCAGGACATTACACCGAGTCCACTGCTCGGTCTAGACGTTCAGTGTGACAACATAGACAAATCTCCTTAGCTCCGATCTACAACACCGAGCTGTGACGTCGGTATCCTTCGGACTCCCACACGACAACTTCACCTCAATACCGAGCCCACCGATCGGTATGATGGATCGGTGCAGAAACCCAGGCCCAATACCGATTGCTCATACCGAGCAGTGTCATCGGTGTCAGCCACTTCGACCAGTTTTACCCATCTTAACCGGGTCGGTACCCGGTTTGTCCCGGGTCGACTCGGTTCGCACAATGTTCACTATAAATATTTTTAGACCTAATTTTCTTGGGGGATGTCTATTTCTCTTGCTAAAACCTCCCTAAGTGTGTTCTAAGTGATTTGTAAGAGACATCTTCTTGATTTATGCAATTTAAGCTTTGAATCCTTTAATCTCTATCTTCTACCTCTTCTTTCTTAATCATCTAATCATCTAATCATGGGATTTAACATGTTCTTCATAGGATTTGTTGGACCCATCATGATTAGTGAGTAGTCTCCTAGGATCTAGGGATGGGTTAGGATTAGGTGATTTCTATGGATGATTTGTGATGCTTAGGGATAAATAATTAGTTTCCTACTCTTAGGGAGAGTGTTTAATGCTTGATTGTGCTTGAGAAAGTCAAACTTGATCTTAAGGCATTTCCCACCCACAAGGTGTTCGATGAAATGCCTAAGAGAGCTTTCTAAGAGAAATAACCTTCTTAGCCTAAGAGATTAGTTGTCTAAGGGATTATTTAGGTGATCTTGATTAATGAATTTAATGCTTGCTAATTAAGAGTCCACAAATGAGAATTTGATCTTGGATTAGTGATTAGCATAGGTGATTAGTACATTGAGAGAGGATTAGTCATAATTAGGATCTTAACCTTGGAAATTAATCTTGATTGTGTTTGAGCATCATGAATTAGACTTGGAATAGCCTATATCCAATTACCCCATCCTTGGATTCGCTTCCATTATTTGAATTCACATCTTGCTTAGTTTGTTTCATCTTGTTTGTTTGCTTAATCTTGTTAGGGTGTTAGTAAAACTCAACAATTCATCTATTTAGCTTAACTTAATTAGTTCCTTGCATTCTTTGTGCATCGAAATCTTACCCATTTGGATTCGATATCTCATATACTACATCGTATATTGATTTATTGATACCTCAAAAGACTTGCAAAAGTCTTAGTATTAGAATATCAACTAGAAATTTCATGAATGGTATTTGGATGATGCATTTAGCTTGATTTTAACCTTGGGGTTTGCTAGGAATTGATATATTTGATAGATTCTTGAACCAAATTCACCACTTGCTTGAGAAATTTTGAAATTTGTGTTCTTGACTCTAGGAGCTTCAAAGTTAGCAACTATGAGAATTTTTCTTGAATTTGCAAGCATTTAATCTAGACACTTGGGTCTAATGAACTATTTTTGTTGGATTATTGCTTCTTTCTCATGGAATTTATCTCATCTTGGCTGCTCATGCTTGAATTTCATCGATTTGGGGTTTTGTTTTCATGGAACTCACGGGTTCTTTGAGGAATTATAGGAATGATGGGAAGAACAAGAGCAGCCACCAAAGATAATGAAGCTCAAGCTCAAGCCGAGAACAATGAAATTGTTGTTGCATCAAGTATTAAGGCCAAGCAACCCGTTGATGCAAAAAGCGCTAAGGCTAAAGGCAAGCAAGTGGCCAAAACCAAAGGCACCACGGCTAAGGGGAAAGAAAAGAGCAGGGCTAAAGCCAAGGGAAAAGCGGTTGACAATGTGAACCCTCCAACCGAGGAGGAATTCTTCGAGAAGCTCATAGACATGGACTTTGAGCAAGGGCGGTTTGTCGACATCGAGGTCCTAGAGAAGATGGGGATTCTCGAAGATGTGGCAACCATCTTCGACAATATGGGTGATATATCATGGTTTTTACCCCGTTTAAGCCATGATATAAGTCCGTTTTATATAGTCTTTCTACTATTTTGTAGTGTTTTAGAGTCTTTTACAGGTTTTAGCACGTTTGGAGCATAATTGGAGATATTGGAGCTTTCTAGAGCATTTTGGAGCAAAGCAGAAGTTCATGTAGCTGAGTACCCGATTTGAAGCCTCAGTATCGATCGATATTGACTAGTATCGGTCGATACTCACTGAAGCAGACACGAGTCGCGACTTTAAATGAAGAGTTGAAGAATTGCAAAATTGCCCAGAAGACTTTATTATTTACAATTTAGCTCAAAACGTGGTTTAGGATTATAATTAGGTTTTTTAGCCACTTTTGTTGGCAGAGCTTTAATTTACTTTAGTTTTCTGTGAGAGAGCTTTGGAGGGAGACAAGTCTGAAACTCTGTTCGCCTGAGAGAAGATTTCGAACCCTTGTTTTACTCTCTTCTATTTATTTTATTTGATGATCTATTCAATCATGTTGCTTGTTTCAATCTCCATGTCTGAGTAGATCACTTGTTAGGTTCAGGGTTCTCATAAGGATTTTCTCTGAATGTTAGGTTAATTAGTTAATTAGGATTCACCATTTGAATTAGTTCTTCACCATAAGTTGTTCTCATAGCTAATTCTAGGTTGACGAATCTGGAACTTAGATCTTAGGATAATTGATTAGGCACGAGAGTGCAATTAATTACCTGATAGAACTTAGGGTGAGCAAAATAACTATTCGCAAAGAGATTTGGTTTAGTTGTTTTGTGAACAAATCAAACTTGAACTAAAAGCTGGTTTAGACTTTAGGATTCGCAAAGAGATTTGGAATTCTAGGATTTAGACTTAGATAGTTTTCGCAACGAGAGTTGGTTAGCTATACTTTAGTGATTTGAGTTCAAGAACCGCGCTAAATCTGAATCATGTTAGTTAGTTTATTTACATTCATTGAATTCCTGAGAAATACCTTGAGCCTATCTTCTTTCCAATTGACTTACAACTTGTTTAATTTACGCATTCACATTTTTAATTACATTGTTTGGTTTAGCTTAATTCGAGTCTATATAATCTATTGTGTGACTTTCTTGAGTTCTTGTGTTCGACCCCTACATATACTATAACAACTGCTTTAGTACTTATAGGGTATTAATTTGAGCATCTCAAATTTGAGCACGGGCGGTTTGTCAACATCGAGGTCCTAGAGAAGATGGGGATTCTCGAAGATGTGGCAACCATCTTCGACAACATGGGGCTTGGTAAATTCTTGCATATGAAGGAACAAGCCCCAATTGCTCACATGCCAATTCCTTTCGACTCTACGGGTAGCCTTCAATGACAAATTTGACAAGAGAGCCAATGCCCAAACCGGGTTTGGAGTACTTGGGTTCACGGTGAATGGCGAGAGCTATAAGATGACCTTCCATGAAATTTGCCAAGTCTTCGGTTTCCGGGAAGAGGGAACAAGTGGTGGACCATACTTTCACTACCCCAAGAAGGAGCTTCAACGCGTGTGGGAAACCATTGGCTATGGGGACTACCACCTGGGTGGAAACAAAACCACTCACATCCGTAAATCGGCGATTAGGTATGTGCACAAGGTGTTAGCCCATATGTTCTTTGCCAAGGTGGAGATCGGGACGGTTCCACTCGACGAACTAGAATTGATGGCTCTTGGGTTGAAACCCCTTCTACCGATTTTCCCCAACAGGATGGTGTTCCAAGGCAATGAGAAGACCCCATCCCTTGCAACTCTCTTGGTGAGGCACTTCTTTTGCTACAAGGCATGGGCATATGATACTAAGAACAAGAAATCCGCAATAAGCATTGGTTAGCTTGTGACACCTATTCTAAAGGCCAAGGGAGTTAAGTTGTCAAACGCCAAGGCGGAGTGGGAATTGATGGATGAAACTTACCTCATAAGGACGAGGTTCCTCAAAGGAAGGATAGGATGCATGCTTGCATACAACGTCAAGCTCGGTAGGGAAGAAGCGGTTCAAGTCTTGCTACCCGATGCGGATCTCATTTGTCTCCAAAATCCGCGGAACATCTCCTTCTACCCCACCAAGGACCGTCTCTACAACCCGGCCATAAACCCACCCATCGGTCTAGTTCACAAGGAGAAGGCCAAGAAGGGTAGGAACGAGAGGACAAACACAACCGAGGACCCTCTTGGTTCCGAAGATGAAGCAGATAGTCCATCACCTCCTATGCCCATTTACGGGAGTGAACGGTATCATTTCGAGCCCTTCGATGGAGCGATGCGGGATGTCACCACTAGACACGCGCACCACCAAACACGACTCCTCCAAAGGTGGTGCAAGTGGCAAGACAAGACGATGAGAAAGATGGTGAAGACGATCAAGAGCTTGAAGAAGACGATCAAAGAGCTTAAGGCAAAGAGTTCTTGCGACGGCCCAAGAGAGACAAGAGACATAGCGTACCATGAGATTGGGGATTCGATATTGTTAGGTGGTTGGTGCAAATTATAAGGTTAGCTCTTAGCAATAGTAATTAGCCTCAAAATTTCAATGAATAAAATGGAAAGGAGCCAAAAATTGGCTAAGGCATCAAATGATGAGAAACGAGGCAAAGCAAAGAGAAAGAAAGAAAAGAAGAGCCAAGGAAACAACAAAAGAGAAGCACCAAGCCATAAGGTTCAAGGAAGAAGAAGAATTTCCCCCCAAGTGAGAAGAATGAAGAAAGATGTGTGGGACATGAAGGCAAAAACCCTTGAGAGCAAAAAGGTAGCTTAGGTTTGGGGTTTTATGGTTAGAAATGATAGGGACATCATAGGCATTGGGTAGATGCAAATTTATCCTTGTATGCATAGGTTGCCTTTTACTCTTAACATTTTGCTAAAGCTTGCTCATTCATAGAGAGATCCCTTGCATTGGAGTAACCCCATACATTTGAGATCATCTTTATCTCAAGACCTTCACCTTAGCCAAATGAATTCACTTGTCTTGCATAAACATGATTCGCTTGAAACAATTAAATGAATGTCAAAGGATTGGACGATAGGAAGGCTTGTGTAGGTTGATACTTGGGCTTGATTCATGTAAGGATAGATTTGGCTAGCTGTTTTTGGGTAGACTTGTTTGATCGCATCTTAGAATTTGCAACTTAGACATTGGGCTTGAATTCTTTTTATGATTCTTATGGATTTGAGCCCCCGCTTTCTAATCTCTCTCTCTACTTGTTCTTGTTTGTTTGCTTGAGGACAAGCAAAATAATAAGTTTGGGGGAGTTGATATTCTCCTATTTTACCTCTTCTTCGCATTCATTTAGCTTAGGTTATGATTCATTCGCAAGTAGTTTCATAACATTTCCATAGTGTTTTAGTCTTAATTAGAGTCTAAGGTGTTTTCCATTAGGTCCTAGTGAGTCTTGCATGTTTTGGAGTGATTTCCAGGGATTTGGAGACATCTTGGAGGTTTTGGAGGCTTTGGAACCAAGCTTGATCGGTTTTGAAGCAAGTGGAGATGGCTAAGGCAAAAAGGGCGGATTGTAGGAGACTGTCCCGACCGACCCTGGGTCGGTATTTTCGATCGGTATTGGGACAGGGGTGAGTACTGACCCAAGGCCAAATCCATACCGACCAAAAGCCGATCGGTACACCCTCCCGGATTTAGCGACAAGACGAGCGTACCGCTCGACATCCAACCGGCACACCTTGCTCGGTATTGGGACAGGGGTTAATGCTGATCCGAGTGTCTTCTTGTACCGACCCAGCTTCAGTCGTCATATCTCCCTTCAACGCGAGCAGTACCGACCGTCACCATCCGGCATAACTCGAGCGGCACAAACACAACTTTTTGTATCGACCCACTCTCGGTCGGTACTACAGCTCGGCAAAAATTCAGCACCACGTACAGATCCAAGCCACTTCCGTGTTTGACTAAACTCGATCCGGCACGCGCAGCAAGTTCACACTGACCCACCTTCAGTCAGCATCCATCCGACCATGCAGCAAAGAATTTTGTACCGACCCAGACTCGGTCGGTACAAACCCTTATGATCAATCCAACCCAGACCCGACCGGGTCAATACCCGGTTTGTCTCGGGTTGACCCGGTTCGGCCACTGTTCACAATAAATATTTTAAACCTAATTTTTATAATCTAAGTTTTTCTGTAAGCTAAAAACACCTCCTTTGAGGGTTCTTGTGATTTCTAAGAGATATCCTATTTTTATTCATGCAATTTATGTTTGGGTTTCTTGATTTCTATCTCTTATCTCTTCTTTCTTAATAAAAAGCAGAGATAGAAGACGAGCGTACCGCTCCCGGATTTAGCGACAAGACGAGCGTACCGCTCGACATCCAACCGACACACCTTGCTCGATATTGGGACAGGGGTGAATGCCGATCCGAGTGTCTTCCTGTACCGACCCTGCTTCAGTCGGCATATCTCCCTTCAAAGCGAGCAGTACCGACCGTCACCATCCGGCATAACTCGAGCGGCACAAACACAACTTTTTGTGCCGACCCACTCTTGGTCGGTACTATAGCTCGGCAAAAATTCAGCACCACGTACAGATCCAAGCCACTCCTGTGTTTGACTAAACTCGATCCGGCATGCGCAGCAAGTTCACACCGACCCACCTTCACTCAGCATCCATCCGACCATGCAGCAAAGAATTTTGTACCGACCCAGACTTGGTCGGTTCAAACCCTTATGATCAATCCAACCCATACCCGACCGGGTCAATACCCGGTTTGTCTCGGGTTGATCCGGTTCGCCCACTGTTCACTATAAATATTTTAAACCTAGTTTTTATAATCTAAGTTTTTCTGTAAGCTAAAAACACCTCCTTTGACGGTTCTTGTGATTTGTAAGAGATATCATATTTTTATTCATGCAATTTATGTTTGGGTTTCTTGATTTCTATCTTCTATCTATTCTTTCTTAATAAAAGGCAGAAAAAATGTAATGATTTTCTTTCGAGTAAAGGGCTAGGAAAATTTCCATCAATCCCATTATTTTACTTCAAAAGAGATGATCACACTAAGGTTGGAAGCGGGGTTAGGAAAATTTCCAGAGATACCACTATTCGCCTACACCTTAGAATAAAAGGGTGGCACAAACTAGGGATTACCTTGAGAGATGAATAGTCATAATCAGTGATCTTAACCTAGGGATTAGCATTGTTTGAGTATTGAACATCATGAATTAGCTATGGGATCATTTTATTTCCATAGCCTCATCCTTGGATTCGCCTTTTATTATTTCATTTAACCTCGTTCAATATTCCTAGTTCTTGTTCCTTGTTACTTTTGAATTAGATTGCTAGAATTAATCCCAAAACCAATCATATTTGCTTAACTTGAATAGTTCTATGTCGGGAAGCTGATAATAGGATTTTTCCTAATCAATTACTCAACCCTACTAGTATCATTGTAGAATTTGAGGTTCAATCCAAATGGGTTTTAGTATCTCAAGCACCAAGAATACATAGAACTACTTAATTCAAGCAAAACAAGTTGGTTTTTGTGTTTAATCTAATTAGCTAACCTTATTTAAAACAAGTAACAAGAATCACCAAAACTAAACGAGGGTAATGCAATAGATAAAAGGCGAATTCAAGGATAAGGCAATTGAAATAAGGTGATCCATGGCTAATTAATGATGTCCAAAACTCAAGCGATATTAATCCCTAGGCAAAAGATCATTAATTACGACTAATCCTTTCTCAAGGCCCTAATCATCTTTGCTAATCACTAATCCAAGATCAAAATTTTCATTTGTGGATAATTAATTAGAAAGCATTAAGTTTAACAATCAAGATCAACCAATAATCACTCTAGACAACTACTCCCATAGGCTAGAAATGAATTTATCTTAATTAGTTCATCAAGGCATTTCATCAAACACCTTGTGGGTGTGAAATGCCCTTTGATCTAAATCCACTTTCTCAAGCTAGATTTAGCATTAAGGGTACCGATCAAGAAGGGAAATCTAATAATTTAATCCTAGACATCATTAATCATCCATGGAATCACCCTAAATCTACCAAACCCTCAAATCCTAAAAGACTACTCACTAATCATGGAAAACCCAACAAATCCTATGAAGAACATGTTAAATCCCATGATTAAATGATTAGATGATTAAGAGAGAAGAGATAGAAGATAGAAATCAAAAGATTCAAACTTAAATTGCATAAATCAAAAGGAGATATCTCTTACAAATCCCTTAGAACACACTTAGAGAGGTTTTTAGCATAAGAAAAGACATAACCAAGAAAATTAGGTTTTTAGGCTTAAATAGTAAAAGAAGGCGAACCGGGTCAACCCAGGACAAACCGAGTTTTGACCCGGTCGGATTTTGGGTCGTGACACCAACACATGACGGTGCACTCCGTGTAAGAAGATGGAATGGTCCGGTGCTTAGCTTCTATCTCTACACCGGTCTGTGGCACCGGATGGACGGGTCGGTGTAGATGCACTGAAGATCGGACACCGAATGGCCACATCGGACGGACGCTTCGGTGCTAGGCGCGAGAGAGGAAGAGGGAAGGCGGGACGTGCACCGGACGGTTCAATCGGTGTAGAATGATGGAACGGTCCGGTGCTTAGCTTCTGCCCTTGCAACTGACGGTCACACCGGATGCACGGGTCGATGCTGGACGCTTGTTCTTCCTTTGGCTGAGTGCACCGGACGGCTACACCGGATGCACGGTGCGGTGTGCTCACCTTATCTTCCCTTTTGCTTCTAACTTCATTTCCTTGCTCCAAAGCCAAATGGTCTCGAGTCCATGTCTCCAAATCACCTCCAATGTGACACAAAGTACCTAGATACACTTCGAAAACATGCTAGACACTCTAGGACGTAATGCAACACCCTAAGTACTAAAATGCCAAGAAAATGACATGAACCTTCTATGCGAATGACTCAAAACCTAGGCTAAAACAGTGCTTAAATGATGCAAAATATGAGAATATCAACTCCCCATACCAAATCGTTATGGCCTCACACCGAGTGGACGGTCCGGTGTTGAGCCTTTCCCCACACATCTTTCGCTACACCGGATGGAGACATTGAGTGAACGGTTCGGTGTGATCGTCCTCGCTTCCACACCGAGTGCACCGTCCGATGTGATAGGCCGATGCTTAGCACCATTTCTTTCTGCCCTAACATCGAATGGTTACACCGAGTGAACGGTCCCGGGTGATCACACTTTCTTTTTCGAACTTCCTTGACCGTGACCACTTTGCTCTTGAGCCCCTAGAAACACTTAGCAAAACATCAAAACGAACTACGAAAAAGAGAAAACAAGAACCTAAAAGTATATACAAGGGTAAGCTTGGGGTGTCTCCCAAGAGCACTTTGTTTAACTTCACTAAGTTCGACGTTGGTTACCCGCTTAGGCGGAAAGAGGAGCATCATCGAGAGGGAGTGAGGTCCCTTCTTCCATGAGCTCATTGGCATGGTATGGTTTGAGTCTTTATCCATTTGCAACGAACTCTTCCCCGTTCTTGTTCACGAGAATAACGGCTCCATAAGGTCTCACCTCTTTGATTTCAACTTGAGAACAACTTTTGCATCATTCGTCGGGCTAGCAATCGCCTCGACCCATTTAGACACATAGTCCACCGCCACCAAAATATATTGGTTCCCATATGAAGAAGGGAACGGTCCCATGAAATTTATGCCCCACACATCAAAAAGTTCCACTTCGAGGATCGGGTTTTGAGTCATCTCATCTCTTCTACCAATGTTCCCCTTTCTTTGGCAAGCGTCACAAGTGGAAACAAAAGCATGTGCATCCTTGAATAGATTCGGCCACCAAAAACCGGATTGGAGGACCTTTGTCGCCGTCTTGAAGGAAGCAAAATGACCTCCATAGGCCGAGCCATGGCAATGGAACAAGATCCCGTTCATTTCTTCTTCCGCCGCACATCTTCGATATAAGCCATCCGAACACAACTTGTATAGGAACGGCTCATCCCAATAGTACCTTGTTACGTCATGAAAGAATTTCTTCTTCCTGTAGCCCTCCAAGTTGGGCGGCTCTCTTCCACAAGCCAAGTAGTTCACTAAATCCGCAAACCATGGTAGCTTTCCGTCTTGTAAACTGTTTGCACTCTCAAAACCTCTCACAGCCTCAACTCCTTTCCTCAAACCACTCACCAACATCAATTGCTCCTCGGGGAGTGAATCGTTAATCGGGACAAGGTCTTCAATGCGCATCCTAGACAAATGATCCGCAACTCCATTCTCAATACCCTTCTTGTCCACAATCTCCATGTCGAACTCTTGAAGTAGCAAAATCCACCGGAGAAGTCTCGGTTTGGTATCCTTTTCGGCATATATATACCTCAAAGCCGCATCATCCGTGTATACCACAACCTTGGATCGAACCACATACGAACGGAATTTCTCCATAGCAAATACCACCGCCAATAACTCTTAGGCCAAAAGAGAGACAAGAAGGTTAATGTCATCTACTATGCAAGTAGAACGAGGAGCCATAGATCGAGAAGTTGTCCATGAAGGCCTCGACCATCTCCTCAATTAGATCCAAGAAGATTGATATCATGCACCTTTGAAATGTGGCAGGTGCGTTACATAGCCCAAACGGCATACTCCGATAAGCAAAGGTGCCATAAGGACATGTAAATGTTGTCTTCTCTTGGTCATTCGGGTGAATGGGAATTTGAAAGAATCCCGAATAACCATCTAAAAAGCAATAGAACGGGTGATTAGCAAGTCTCTCAAGCATTTGATCAATGAAATGGAGAGGGAAGTGATCTTTCCTAGTGGCGGAGTTAATTTTTCGATAATCAATGCACATCCTATGACCGATGGTAGTCCTAGTTGGTATTAACTCATCTTTGTCATTCTTTACCACTATGATTCCACCCTTTTTAGGCACCACATGAACCGGGGATACCCATGTACTATCGGAGATAGTATAGATAACCCCTGCATCTAGGAGCTTTAGAATCTCTTTCTTGACCACCTCCTTCAAATTAGGATTCAACCTACGTTGGTGTTCGATGGAAGTCATCGATTCGCTCTCTAGATGGATTCTATGTGTGCAAAGAGATGGGGAAATACCCTTAATGTCACCTAGAGAGTATCCAATTGCCTTTCTAAATTTTCTTAACACATTCAAAAGCGGGGCAATTTCATCTTCACTAAGCTCATCATTAACTATCACCGGGTAAGACTCGTTGGGACCTAAGAAAGCGTACCTTAGCCCTTTAGGAAGCGGTTTGAGGTCCACCTTATGCGCCTTGAGCTCACTCCAATCGTCATCCATCCTAGACTTACCATTTCTAGCATCTACCACGTCCTCCACCTGATTTATTTGCAATGCAAAGCTCTCTTGAACCAAACCCAATGTAAAACCGTCTTCACACTTCATCCCTTGAAGACCCAAATCAATGAACAAAACCTCGTTAACCATTGGCTTGTGTGAGTCCAAAATCAACTTGTAGCCTTCACTTGCCTCACTCAAGTACCCGTGTTCACCTTGGTCCGTAGTCAAAGCAACTTTCAAGCCATCTTTAAGACTCAACTCTTCGAGTAGTTCATCTGCCAATTCATCCATGATTTCGATGTAGAAGCATTGACCGTCTACAGTGGGCTTCTTCATGACATCGTTGATGTTGAACTTAAGCACCTCATGTTTACCCAAATGCAAGTCAATCTTGCCTTTCCTCACATCGATGATCGCTCCCGCGGTCGCCAAGAAGGGCCTTCCAAAGATCAAAGCATCTTTTGGTTCCTCATCCATCTCTAAGACTACGAAATCCGTTGGAACAATGAAATATCCAACCGCGATTGGCAAGTCCTCTAGTAGCCCAATTGGCACTCTTACGCTTCTATCCGCAAGGACCAAAGAGATCCTACAAGCTTGGTTGGCTTGGTGTTGTTGAGGGTACACTTGATTTTGTGGGTTTTCAACATTGGGGTTTCGGTAGGAGAAATTTGGATGGTTACGGTAGTTTTGGTTGAAACCTCCCTTTTGGTGTAGATACCTTGGTTCCCAACGTAGTTTACCTCCTCAAGATTGTTTGATGCCGCATCCTCATCTATGTAAGCTTGGTCCTCATCAAAGTTCCCCACAAAGCTAACCGTCTTTTGACTAGTGTTGAAGAACTTGCTTATCCAACTTTTCATTAAGGAGCTTCATGTCTTTAGACCGCTTTTGTTCGTCGAAGTCACTAGTCGTTCGGGTTGCTCTATCGTAATCATCTCTATAGGTCCCGTCGCTTTGAGCAAGATTCTCGACAAGGTCCATTGCTTCATTCACTTGTTTGGCCAAGAAGTTGCCGTTTGAGGCGGTGTCTAAGAGCATCCTTATCTTCGGTAAAGCACCACGGTATAGTGTACTCAAAAGTGAGGCGTCCGAGAACCGTGGTGTGGGCATTGGGTAGTGTAGCCTCTAAATCGCTCCCAAGCTTCATTGAATGACTCATGGTTCCGTTGAGTGAAACTAGAGATCTTGTTCCTTAACTTCGCGGTTCTTGAAGGCGAGAAGAATTTTGCTAGAAATGCCCTCTTGCACTTATCCCAAGTAGTAATCGAACCTTGAGGAAGGCTTTTCTCCCATTGATGAGCCTTATCACCGAGAGAGAAGGGGAAAAGTCTCAACTTGAAGCTATCCTCCGATACACCGTTCATTTTCGTGAGACCGCATATCCTATCGAATTGATCGATGTGGTTAAGAGGATCTTCCATGGCCAACCCGTGGAACTTGTTGTTTTGCACCATTTTAATCAAAGGAGCTTTGACCTCGAAGTTATTATTCTCAACCGAAGGAGCTTGGATTCCTTGGCGATTCCGGTGAGCATTCGCGGCATCACCCGCGCCAACTACGTTTTGTGCTCTAGGAGGGTGGTTTGGAGCTCCCACGTTGTGGACGGGTGGGTTTGGGTTGTGGCCGTTCCCTCCTAGGCCATGGTGGTGTCCATTACCACCTTGCCTTTGGTGAGGAAGGTTGTCCACATTGTCATGAACGTTCCCAAGTGGAACCTCTTCGAAGTTATCCATGTTGTCCTCAACTTGTTGTTGTCTCACACGTGCTCTCCTTGCTCTAACCCCGCGGTCCAAGGTATGTATGTCGTCCCTCGGTTCAACTAGGTTGTCGGTGCCTCGAGAACGCGTATGCATACACCTACAAGATCGAGAGATAGCAACAAGAAGTGAAGGAGATTAGTAACAAAAGTGGAAAGAAAGCTTAATCTCAAGAAGATCTAAAATCTTAATGTTGAAATCTAGACCCAATTGGCAACGGCGCCAAATTGATAATAGGATTTTTCCTAATCAATTACTCAACCCTACTCGTATCATTGTAGAATTTGAGGTTCAATCCAAATGGGTTTTAGTATCTCAAGCACCAAGAATACATAGAAGTACTTAATTCAAGCAAAACAAGTTGGTTTTCTTGTTTAATATAATTAGCTAATCGAATTTAAAACAAGTGACAAGAATCACAAAAACTAAACGAGGGTAATGCAATAGATAAAAAGCGAATTCAAGGATAAGGCAATTGAAACAAGGTGATCCATGGCTACTTAATGATGTCCAAAACTCAAGCGATATTAATCCTTAGGCAAAATATCATTAATTATGACTAATCCTTTCTCAAGGCCCTAATCATCTTTGCTAATCACTAATCCAATATCAAAATTCTCATTTGTGGATAATTAATTAGCAAACATTAAGTTCAACAATCAAGATCAACCAATAATCACTCTAGACAACTACTCTCATAGGCTAGAAATGAATTTCTCTTAATATTTCATCAAACACCTTGTGGTTGTGAAATGCCCTTTGATCTAAATCCACTTTCTCAAGCTAGATTTAGCATTAAGGGTACCGATCAAGAAGCGAAATGTAATAATCTAATCCTAGACATCATTAATCATCCATGGAATCACCCTAAATCTACCAAACCCTCAAATCCTAAAAGACTACTCACTAATCATGGAGAACCCAACAAATCCTATGAAGAACATGTTAAATCCCATGATTAAATGATTAGATGATTAAGAGAGAAGAGATAGAAGATAGAAATCAAAGGATTCAAACTTTAATTGCATAAATCAAAAGGAGATATCTCTTACAAATCACTTAGAACACACTTAGAGAGGTTTTTAGCATAAGAAAAGACATAACCAAGAAAATTAGGTTTTTGGGCTTAAATAGTAAAATGGGGCAAACCGGGTCAACCCGGGACAAACCGGATTTTGACCCGGTCGGATTTTGGGTTGTGACACCAACACCAGACGGTTCACTCGGTGTAAGAAGATTGAACGGTCCGGTGCTTAGCTTCTGTCTCTACACCGGTCTGTGGCACCGGATGGGCGGGTCGGTGTAGATACCCTTAAGATCGACACCGGATGGCCACACCGAACAGACGCTTCGGTGCTGGGCGCGAGAGAGGAAGAGGGAAGGCGGGACGTGCACCGGATGGTGCACTCTGTGTAGAATGATGGAACGGTCCGGTGCTTAGCTTCTGCCTTTGCACCGGACGGTCACACCGGATGCACGGGTCGATGTTGGACGCTTGTTCTTCCTTTGGTTGAGTGCACCGGACGGCTACACCGGATGCACGGTGCGGTGTGCTCGCCTTATCTTCCCTTTTGCTTCTAACTTCATTTCCTTGCTCCAAAGCCAAATGGTCTCAAGTCCATGTCTCCAAATCACCTCCAATGTGTCACAAAGTACCTAGATACACTTCCAAAACATGCTAGACACTCTAGGACCTAATGCAACACCCTAAGTACAAAAATGCCAAGAAAATGACATGAACCTTCTATGCGAATGACTCAAAACCTAGGCTAAGAGAGTGCTTAAATGATGCAAAATATGAGAATATCAGAAGCCTATGGACCCGAATATCGATTACCTTGAGGAGCTCAACAAGATGGTTATCAAATCAACACCTCGCATAGATTACTCGACTCTCGAAATGCTCGGGATTAGAGAAGACGTGATTTGGTATCTCGACGCACTTAACCTTCGACCTTTCATGGAGCTCAATCTCCCTACCTACGAAGATCTCACCAAGGAATTCTTAGCAACCATCACCATGTGCTACAAGAGACGCTCCAATCCGAGAACGAATGACGGTACACTTACTTTCACCACTTGCGGATATTCTTATGCTCTAACGATCCCAGAACTTTATGAAGCTTTGAAGCTTCAATATCTCGATGAGATTCACCCGGAGGAGATCCCGATAA
Source organism: Eutrema heterophyllum (assembly GCA_002933915.1). NCBI lineage: Eukaryota > Viridiplantae > Streptophyta > Magnoliopsida > Brassicales > Brassicaceae > Eutrema > Eutrema heterophyllum. Next base: position 10,589 of record PKMM01023090.1, on the reverse strand, counting down.
AGATCTATGGAGTGTAATGGGACAAGGCGTCTACGACAACGGAAGATCCAAAGCTTCCTTACTCACGCATCCTGCTGTCCACTTTGTACACAAGCTCTTGGCGCACACCATATTCTCGAGAGCAAACGTGGGGAGTGTCCGAAAAGGCGTGCTCGTCACTCTTCAATTGCCCTTCACCGAAGACCCGCGCTATGCTCGCTACGCTTTTATCGTCGCGAAGAACTTGGTGAAGGTGAAACACGAAGCGCCCACTATATAATTAAGTATTTTTTATTAAGTATTTTACCAAGAGCACCACCAGTTCAATGGCAACATGCCCGACTCAGAGACATATGGCTCAGGCGACGCCTAGCCATGCACTTCACCAACACGGTTTAATTAATCTTTTTCCCTTTATCTTTTATTTTAATTACTTTGCCATCCTTTCACCAACTTTTTCACACTGAGGACAGTGTGATTTAAGTCTGGGGGAGGATGTTTATCCGTTACTAATCTATTTCATTTTCTTTGGATCTTTTTATTTCTCGCTAAACTTTTTAAAATTCTCATGTAATATTTTTTATTAAGTATTTTTCAGGAACATAAGAACAAAATCTATGATGATTTAGACCTGTGTGTCTCTACGCTATTTCCTCGTGCCAGCTCTTTTGTGGTTTGGTACTAAACTAGGCGGTAGCTAGAGTGCTTACAATGCGACATCCCCAGAGGATTTCAAGCCAAAGGAAATTCTTTCCAACATGATATACTAGCTCACTCTATTTGACCTTAATATATATAGAATTTTCTTATCAAAGGTTTTAGGCGAGACAACGAGTCATACATCTAGGACATCTTTTCCTTTTTACCACTCTTTGTTGGCCTAGATGGCTGGTTCATTTTTAGCTAGTACCCCACCCAAAACTTAATCTTTGTTCAAACCTCATGCAACTCTCTTTGTGTCTAATGTGCAGATATGTGCAAAAACGCCGGAGAGGGAGGAACGACACAGTTTTCAGTCAGTCGAGGAGACGGAAGACTAGATGAATTCGGTTATGGAGGTATCAACAAATCAAGCTTAAAAGCCGCCTTGGAAATTTTCTATCACTGGTAATTTTCGTACTCTCTAAGACTCCCGTCTAAAGGCGTTTCCCCTTTAAAAAATAAAATAAAAAAATAAAAAATCGAAAGGAAAGGAAATAAAAGCCTAAGAGTCTTAGAGTAGCCGATATTTTTATACCAAGGCGACCATGTTTCGTGTATGGAGAGAAAGAAGCCGTTCGAATAATTACCCAGAGAAAAATCTAAGTACGGGGGAACGGCATAGAAGTTCTGTCAAAGGGAGAAAAGTCACAAAAAAGGAAAGGTTTGCGACTACACTTGTACGAGTGGGAAGTGACTGGAAACTGTGGATATCAATAGCTCCATCCTTTCTTGCTGTTTTGCATAATGTCTAGCATCCTTCGAAGAAAATACGGTAACCCAAAACACTTTTAACCTCACCTCTAAAAAGCCCGTAATGCCTAACCTCGATTGTCTTGTTTAGTAATTTTTGATAAGAATCACGCAATCCTTAATAAATGTTAGGAGCTAGTTGACTGGAAGTTAGAATCTAAGTGGTTAGATTTTCGCATGACGGATACAGTGGACTAGCGTTGTAGTACTTTGGTGAAAATTTTCTAGACTAAGCCCGATTGATGCATTACGTTGGTTATGGTTTAGAATGACGGTCACTGAGAATTTTGTTAGTTCCTATATTTTCGAAAACATCTTTCCGAGTTTAGATTTCTATTTTGTTTGAGGACAAACAAAGTTCTAAGTCTGGGGGAGTTGATAACACCGGTTTTTGGCCATTTTTATGGATCATTTTCATACTCTTTTGCAGGTGTTTTAACTCTGTTTTCAAAGGTTTTCAAATGATTTTCATGTTTTAGAGTTTTGAAAGACATTTCAGGTAACTCAGGATAAAAGAGTGCATTTCGGAGCAAAATTACGTTTTTGGATAAATTTGGACCGTCAAGAAGTCTTGCAGCTAATGGAGACCTTTTCACCGTCCGATCATCCCCAAATTTGGACACAACAAAGTAGAGAAAACCAGCTTTCAAATACAATTAGATTAAGGACAATCCAATGTTTGGATCCTTAAATATACCCGAAGCACTGAAGGCAAATGAAGCTTCCCCGAAGAAGAAGTTCACCACGCCTGGAGGACTCCCAACCGCGGGCAATCACCATTTCGCCACTCCTGGAGAGCTTCCACCCTCGGCCAAGAGGCGTTTCGCCGCCCCTAGAAGGCCCGCACCCGCGGCCAAGACCCAGGGCGACCAAATCAACTTGTTTCTTCACCCGAGGCCAAAACTGTCATTTCTCATCAAACCCTAAACAAAGATTACGCTTATAAATACTTATACAGGGACACACAACTTTTATCACGCTTGAAGGCAGAAGCGAAGCCCTTGGGACTTGTGCACTTGTTTTCTTTTGGTTTGGAGCAAAGGATTCTCATTCGTGTTCTTCGATAGAGAAGCTTTCTTCATCCCTTTTTACATACTATTTTCTATTGAATTTATTGAATATGTTTATCTTAGCTATGACTGAGTAATCTCTTTGTTGGGTATAGGGGTTCGATTTTTGATTAAGTTTTTAGACTAGGATACCATTAGGGTTCTTCGTTCTATCCTTTCGTTTAATACATGCTTGCTTGATTGATCTCCTTGCAACTAATATTAGGTGTTTTAGAGTTACGAAAGTACTGAATCTAATCGCTTGACCTAGGGTAGACGAGCAAAACCGTCACAAGATTTCGAAAGTATACTTGTGGGGGAGTTGTGAGCGTAAACGACCTTTGAGTATAATCACTAATCTTTTATGTGGGCAGAGACGAAAGCTACCGTCCGAGTACTAAGGTTGTAGGTGTGTAGGTCATACGAGAGTAGAGTACACATAGTACCTGTGTTCCAAGTTCAAGAACCCAAAGACGACAAAAAGTAGCTTTAGAAATACTAGCAAATTCTTAATTAAAATCGGCCATGAACCCTAGAGAATACCCGATTGCCCAACGCGTCTATTAATTTACAACCTCGAAATAAATATTCGCTTAGCTACTGTTCACTTAGATTAGTTTTACTTTCATTGCTTAGTTTAGTTTATTTTCCTAGCTACTGATATATCATGGTTTTTACCCGTTTTTAATCATGATATAAGTCTTATTTATAGAGTCTTTCTAGTATTTTGGAGTCTTTTCAAGTCTTTACAGGTTTAGGTACGTTTGGAGCTGAATTGGATATATTGGAGCATTTTGGAGCCNGATTTCCTGAGAAATACCCTGAACCTATCTTTCCTCCATCGAATTTACAACCGTTTAATTTACGTTATTGCTTTCAATTACATTGATCACTTAGCTTAATTCGAATCTTTAAAATCTATTGTGTGATTCTTGGGCCTCTGTGGATTCGATCCCTAAATACTACAATCGACAAAGCTGTTAGTACTTTAGGGTATTACATTTGAGATTATCAAATTTGGCACCGTTGTCGGGGACTCTTAACTCGCCATTAGATTTTAGTCAAGAATTTTGACTAAGTTCGATAGTGTCGAGCGACACCACATAGTGTCGATCGATACTCATCGTTTTATTTTACTCTTTTTCTTGTTTTTGTTACTTACGTGCCTTGTCTTTTGTGTTTCAGGTGTATGCCTACTCGCGAAACAAGGAGGAACAAGAGCACTCAGCTAGTTAATCTTTCCAANGAACTAGCACTTTTGGAACGCACAATCAGGAAAGCAAAGAGGTCGGCAGAGATGAACAATCCAGTGGTTTTGGTTCGTGATGATGTTGGAGCTTTCAGAGACCGAGAGGGTCATTTGTGCAATGAGAGAGGGCAACGACTTGATGGAGAGGGAAACATCATTCCCCCTCCAGTTGTTGTTGATGAGATTGTCACGCCAGATCGTGGTAGAACAATTGGTGAGTACAACAGGCCTGATCAGTTTTATGCCAATCGATCAGCGATTCGCCTTCCTGGTTTTCCGAGGAATGACTTTGAGCTGAAACCTGCATACTTCGCTCTTGTGGGTCAGCACCCTTTTCATGGTCTTTCTCATGAACACCCTATGGATCACATTGAGAGGTTTGAAGACTTGGTCACTAGCATGAAGTACAATGGAGTGTCCAACGATTACCTCCTCTGTATGCTTTTTCCATACTCTTTTGGTGGAGATGTAGCTTATTGGCTTAAGCAGTTACCTCCTGGATCACTGACTACCTGGGAAGAGACTAAGAATGCATTCTTGAACAATTTCTATGATGATGCAAGATCCGAGGAGCTTAGGAACAAGATCTCCCAGTTTTCTCAGGGAACGACTGAGGCATTTAAGGCTGCTTGGGTCAGATTCAGGTCATATCAGAGGGATTGTCCATATCACGGTTTCACTAAAGTTCAGTTGCTGGGTCACTACAACAAAACAGGGCCATTTCCGACGGCCATAAATCCGTCGGAAATTTCCGACGGGACTTGGACGAACGTACCATCCGTCGGAAAAATTACGACGGATTTCCGACAAATACTGATGTTGCCGACATAATGCCGACGGATTTCCGACGACGGGCATCCGTCGGACAAATTCCGACGGATCTCCGACGGATGTTCGGCAGATGTTGACCTCGCCGACATCTTGCCGACATTGTTGCCGACATCGATAATATCTACGTTGTATCCGTCGGAAATCCGTCGGAAAACACGCACAATTTTGCTTATAAAAACGTATCCACCCTCTCATTTACAATCACAACAACAAAAAAAAACCTCTCTTATCTAATCCATTATTAAGTGATTGGAGATTTTAACGATTTTATCAGTTAGAGAAGTGATGAAATTTGTTATTAAAGAACGAAGCACAAAAGTTTTCATGTCTTCTTCAGATCCTTATAATTATTTTCGATCATGGATGGACAAGCCTCATCAAATTCCGGACATGGGCCTAGTTATGGAGGAATTCAAAGAAGTTATGCAGGAATTCATGGCATTTGCGGGTACGTAGAAGAAAGCAAAAAAAACCGGTAAAATCTACTGCCCTTGTACCAATTGTGGGAATCGTAGATTAATCGTGATAGATGAAGTATGGTCACACCTGTATTGTCATGGGTTTATGCCGGGTTACAAGATTTGGTATTATCACGGAGAAAATGATACAATGGTGGATAATTATGCTAGTACTAGTGAACAATATATTGGGGATAACGCTAGTTTAGAAGAACCTGCAATGGAAGTAGAAAGTTCCGTAGGTCATGTTCAGATGGTGAACGATGCATTTCGTGAAAGTATACCATCGGTTGCTGAGTATGGAGATAGAAGGGAAGAACCTAACATAGAAGCTCGGAGATTCTTTGATATGTTAGACGCTGCTAAACATCCGTTATATGATGGGTGTAGAGGTGGACATTCCCCTTTATCAACTGCAACTAGGATGATGGGTATAAAGACGGATTTTAATTTGAGTGAGGATTGCGTGGATGCAATCGCTGATTTTGTGAAAGACATTTTGACAGAAGATAATCTTGCACCGGCATCATACTATGAGATACAGAAACTTGTTCAAGGTCTAGGATTGCCGTATCAGATGATAGAGGTATGCATTGACAACTGTGTGCTCTACTGGAGAGAGGACGCAGACCGTTCGACATGCCGTTTTTGTCGCAAACCTCGGTATAAGGAAACATGCGGAAGAGTGTCAGTGCCATATAAACGGATGTGGTATTTGCCGTTAATAGAGAGATTGAAGAAGTTATATGATATGCTCAAATTAATACCCTAAAAGTACTAAAGCAGTTGTTGTAGTAAGTGTAGGGGTCGAACACAAGAACTCCAGATATCACTCAATAGATTATATAGATAAGAATTAAGCTAAACCAAAATATGTAATTAAATGCAAATGCGTAAAGTAAACAAGTTGTGAATCAATGGAAGGAAGATAGGCTCAGGGTATTTCTCAGGAATTCAATGAACGCAGATAAACTAACTAACATGATTCAGATTTAGCGCGGTTCTTGAACTCAAATCACTAAAGTATAGCTAACCAACTCTCATTGCGAAAACTATCTAAGTCTAAATCCTAGAATTCCAAATCTCTTTGCGAATCATAAAGTCTAAACCAGCTTTTAATTCAGGTTTGATTTGTTCACAAAACAACTAAACCAAATCTCTTTGCAAATAGTGATTTTGCTCACCTAAGTTATGTCAGGTAATTAACCGCACTCTCGTGCCTAACCAATTATCCTAAGATCTAAGTTCTATATTCGTCAACCTAGAATTAGCTATGGGGACAACCTAAGGCAAAGAACTAATTCAGATGGTGAATCCTAATCAATCAATTAACCTAACATTCAGAAAAAACCCTTATGAGAACCCTGAACCTAACAAGGGATCTACTCAGACATGGAGATTGAAACAATAAACATGATTAAATAGATCATCAAAGAAATCAAATAAGAAAATAGGAATTCAGAGTTATCTCTCCAAAAACCAAAGTAGAACAGAAGTAAAATCAAGCTTAATCAGAACGTAATCAAGCGTAGCCAACAAAAGTGGCTCAAAAACCTAATTATAGTGCTAAAACACGTTTTGGGTTAAATTGTAAATAATAAAGTCTTCTGGGCAATTTTGCAATTCTTCAACTCTTCATAAAAGTCGCGTTTCCTTCCCCATGGACGACGGTATCGACCAATACCTGAGTGGTATCGATCGATACTCGGGCAGTGACGTGCTTCCTTCCTTCATGATGTCAGTATCGATCGACACCACCTGGTGTCGGTCGATACAAGGGCTTCAAATCGGGTACTCAGATACACGAACTTCTGTTTTGCTCCAAAATGCTCTAAAAAGCTCCGATATCTCCAATTATGCTCCAAACGTGTGCTAAAACCTGTAAAAGACTCTAAAACACTACAAAATAGTAGAGAGACTCTATAAAACGGACGTATATCATGGCTTAAAAGGGGTAAAAACCATGATATATCATTATATCAGTCAGAGCGCACATCGGGAGCAATGAGATGGCATGCAGAGCATACAACATATGGAGAAATCGCACATCCGTCAGACGCAGGAGCATGAAAACATTTTCAATCTATGTATCCCAGCTTTGCGTATGAGGCGAGGAACGTATACCTTGGATTATGTATCGATGGTTTAAACCCTTTTGGGAAGTACGGCAGACAATATTCTTTCTGGCCAGTGATTGTAACACCTTACAATTTGCCGCCATCTTTGTGCATGAGACGGGAGTTCTTGTTCCTTAGCATTCTCGTTCCTGGACCAGAGCATCCAAAGAGATCACTTGATGTGTTTTTGCAGCTATTGATTTATGAGTTGCGAATGTTATGGGACCAAGGTGTTAAGGCGTTTGATGTTTCTTGTCAGCATAATTTCGTCATGCGGTCGGTACTTATGTGGACCATTAGCGATTTTCCAGCATATGGCATGTTATAAGGATGGACAACGCACGGAAGGTTATCGTGTCTGTACTGTCAAGATAAGACATATGCATTCCAATTGAAGCACGGACGCAAAGCCTCTTGGTTTGACTGTCATAGGAGATTCCTACCTAGCGATCATCCTTATCGTCGGAGCACCACATTGTTTAGGAAGAACCGGAAAGTAATTGATGGTCCACCTCCTGAGTTAGATGGACAGTATTTGTTGGATCAGTTCCGAGATTTTGGTGTAGATAGGACCGTTGATTGTGGTGGTAACGGGCATCATCCTGTTGATGGTTGTGGCAACATACATAATTGGCACAAGAGAAGTATTTTCTGGGATTTGCCTTATTGGAAGGACCATCTTTTGAGGCATAATCTGGATGTCATGCACATTGAGAAGAATTTTTTCGACAACATTATGAACACCGTTCTCAATGTCCAAGGGAAGACGAA